>CAKNYM010047251.1:0-65504 GCA_932195095.1 Andricus curvator | reverse complement strand
TAAACTTTATCAATTTGGTTAAGGATTCAATTATCTCTACAAATTATTTTTTTCTTTTAGTTCAACGGGTTGAAAAATCGTCTTTTGGTTGAAGATTCAACAATTTTGTTAAAAATTGGTCTTTTTGGTTTAATTGAACTGGTTGAAAATTCGTTTTTTTTTCGCTGAAGATTAATTTTTTTAATTACAAATTTGACGATTCCATTTTTGGTTAAAAAAAATATTTTTTAGAAGAAATTTTACCTATTTGGTTTAAACTTTATCAATTTGGTTAAGGATTCAACTATCTTAAATTTTTTTCCGTGTAACTCAACTGGTTGAAAAATCGCCTTTTGGTAGAGAATTCATCTTTCTTGTTTGAAAATAAACTTTTTTGTTGAAAATTCAACTGTCTTCTAAAAAAATCGTCTTTTGGGATTGAAAATTCATCTCTTTTGATAGAAAATCTGTTTTGGTTGTAAATTCAGCTATTTTTTTGAAATTGCAACACATTTCGACTTGAAATCTTAGGAATATAAAGTGTTCCATATTGAATACAATGTGGTATTTAGATCAATTTTATTTGAACGAATTTATTCCCCTATTTTCGTAAGAAATTAGCCAATTTCCTTTTTTTGAGAGAATTATGGTGTACGTTACTTTTCATATGGGGGGGGGGGGGGCTAATTCGTCAATGAGGGTGGTCGGATAAGACCAAAAATATTCAAAAATTGGTAACATGATTCATCGACGGTCCCTAAAGGTTAAGAGAAAAACTGCTTTCGTTAAAGATATTATTTAATGCCTAGTTCAAAAATTTTATATTATCAGCATTTCTATGTTAAGCACAAATTTAAAAAATAGGTTTTAAGCGAAAATTCTAGATCATTCCTCTTTGTACTACTTTTTTACTTAGGAAACCATTGTTGACTGATTTAAAAAGGCTAATTTTTCAATATTTATTATTTTATTTTTGAGTAGGTATTTCTTTTCTTCAGAAAGATACTTTTTTGATACTTAGTTTAGTTTCAAAGAGCACTTCGAAGCCGGTTTTTAATTACTTTAGATTTGTTGATCTTAGTTTGATTGGTAGGTGTTTGATTCATGCTGCAGGAAAATTGAAAAAGTGAAAAATTGTCTGATATTTGCGGGGCACAAAGATTGTGAAAATGATGAGAATAAGGGGAGGAAAATTGACGAGGGTTTGAAATGAAATTTTTTTTCGCGTCTCGGCATTTCGCGACAATTCGATCAACGTTAAAACGAGTTGTCATACGATGCGAAAACCGGCAAATCAATAATACAAATGTATGTATGTTCTGCATGTACATCGCTCGCGCATGGAGGGAGTTCAGCGTGCAAAGCAAGTGCATACGGGTAAATTTCGTGGAGCGATAAGCTTTCGGTGAGCGGACATTCGCTTCGTCGCGCCAGGAGCGATTATGGTTCGATCGACTCGAACCCACTATCTCGTAAAAAAGTGTATTTAAAAAAAAAATTCATAATTTTCATAAAACACCAGAATATTTATCAGGGAGAATACGGACCTTTACATTTCTTATTTCCTATTTGAAATATGTATATTCATAAATTGTAATGGGTCATTACCAAAAATTTGAACATTTTAGGCAATGAGAGTTTCTAGAAAAAAAATTATTTTTAAACCGGCCAAAATATACTTTGTTTTAATTAGGTTTAATCCTAGCGAGAAATTATCGATTATAGAACTAAGGGATCCGGGACTGTATTTAGGGTGGGCATGCGGATGGAGTTATGAGACATTCGGCTATGATAAAAAACCCGAGTCGAAATTTAGGCCCTACTTTGAACCTGTAACTCCTACCTTAGTAGGCGCTGGGAGCAGTAAAGTAGGTTCTGAATAAGGAGCGAATTCAATGTAATTTAGACCCTATTTTGACGCTAAAAGTGTCCGAATTCGGCCGTTTTTCCACGTTTAGCGTCAAAGTAGGGTCTGTATTTAAGGCACATTAGACCCTCTTTTGAGCCTCCAACTACTACATGTAGGACTTGTGGCATCAAAGTAGGTTCTCTATAATCTCACACCAAAATGGATGAATAAAGATAACATTTGTTATTTATCAGAAAAAATAAAATAATATCTGTGATATAAATATCAAGGATATTCGCAATTATTTCATAGATATATCATTCATAATATTTTTCAATTATGTCGCTAGCGCATACTACACTGAAAAATCCGCAAGTATTAAGGATCGAACACGAGTTCGCACGTACTCGGTTTATTTACCAAACGCCTAACGCTCTCATCGATTCACCTAACGTAGCGCGTTAGGATGTCTTCGATAAAATTGCGCTTGCCCAATACTTTAAGGTCCAACATTTTTTTTAAATACGAAACAATTATTTGAATCATGACTTTTTTTAAACTTTTTGTGCTGTCAAATATTTGAAACCATTTCTGAAGAGTTCAATATAAGTTTTTTCTGTTTTTTAGAAGTATTCACCGTTGTACGCTTCACAAGAAATTGAGGCTGGATATTTAAATTTGATTCTATGTAATTTATGATTCAAATGAATACAATGTCAAAAGTGGCGATTTTAACAACAATATTTTTTATCTCTTTATTATGCAAAGACTTCAAAAAACTCGTTCGGCATCATAATTAATGCAATTACACTATAAAATACAAATATTCAGTTTACGATTCAACCTAACATTCATCAGGAAATAAATTAATATTAACAATAACATCACTGGTTTTATAAGGAAGTGTCTCGTCGTCCCGAAATTCGAGATCAGTAGTCAATTATTTTTCATACGTTTGGCTTTTCTTATTCTCCAACAAATATTTTTTTGGTTAAAAATCATAACAGTTTTGTATAAAATTAATGTGTTTTGTTTCAGGATTCAACTATTTTGTCGAAAATTCGTCTTTTTTTTTAGTTCAACTGTTTTTTGATTAAAATTAAAATCTTTTTTGATTGAAATATCAACTATTACATTTTCGATGAGAATTCATATTTTTGTTTGAAAATTCAACTAACTCAGTTGAAAGTGGAATTAAATACTTTTAAAAAATTCACTTGTTTGGCTTTTTTTCGGGCTGATTTTGGCGGTAATACCGATTTTTGGGCTGTTGAAATACCCAAAAATTAATTTCCCAAAATCAACCCCAATCAGTGACAACCACCACTCAATTTTGAAAAATAATTTTTGGACAAAATGAGAAATTTGTGCTGAGTTCTGCTCGGCGAAGACAACAAGATTGTTTTATGACAAATTTCCTCATTCCTCATATTTCCTAAAATACCCCAGTTTTTTTGGGACCGGAAAATACTTATGTCCTGCAAATTATCGAAAGAGGAAATTCGAAAATGAGAAATTTGTTTTGAGTTCTGCTCGGCGAAAACAACAAGATTGTCTGATGACAAATTTCTCTATCGCTCATGTTTCCGAAAATATACCATTTTTGTGGATTTGACAATATTGAAGTTCCGAAATTCTTCAAAATTTTCAAATCAAAATTATTAAATCTCAATGCAACTCGTATTTAAATCAATTTTTGAAATAATTGTACAGATTGGGCAATATTTTAGTTTTGAAATTTTTCAAAAACATAATTATTGATTCAATTCTGGTAGCGCCACTTTTCGTGCTGATGACATGCTGACGTTTAAGTAATAATTTAAAATTGACGCATCTGTTTACTAGTTTAATTATTACTATACAAACGTAAATAGTATAATAGTTATTGCTTTTAAAAGTGAATTAGCTTTGTCTGACACAAGTATAATGTTTAGTCAAGAAATTATAAAAAGGTTATCATTTTACTCGGTTGGTAATTCTTTGGCTCTATAATATTGAATTTAACTTTTACACCATTAAGTAAATCGACAGCTTTATTTGAATATCAGTACTAATAGTCGCCAATGTGATTGATCTTAATACATTTCGTTTGTCGTGAGCCATTTTTTCCGTATTTTAATTTTTAAGATTTTTTTTTTTTCATTAAGTGACAATGGGTGTCATGTTGGTGTTTCAATAATAATTTTAAATTGATTTACGTAATTACTTTCAACTATGCAAATGTAAATAGGCTACTAATTATTAATTTTGATAAAAAAAATAAATTTATTAACATTCTATGGTGTATTTCAGTTGTGATAATTTCATGAATACTGAGCTTCCTCATAGAGGATTTTTTTTGATGGTGTAAACTTCAAAATAATTTTTATACGACCAATTTTCGTTCAAAATAAAAAATTCTGTGTTTATTTACAATATTTATCTACAATCAACAACTTAACTTTTGTTTTAGAAATAAACTTTGTAAATTTCCAATATTCTGTAAAATTGTATAATGTTGTCGCAAAATCCCATATAGTCTCGTAAAATTCCTTAAAATACCAGAAAATCCCAATAAATTTCATAAAATTCCTTAAATGATATGAAATATCGTTAAAACCATTGAAATTCCATAGCATCCCATGAAATTCTTTAAATCCTATAAAATCTCATGAAATTCCATTGCATGGAATTTTTTTAGTTTGAATTTAAATTATATTTTATGGTTAAATTGTAATCATTTCAAATAAAAAAAGACTGAATTTGTTCCTTTTCCGAGGAAATAAGACGACACGTATTTTACTGATTTCACTAGAAGAACTTCTTTACAAAAATATGAGTATTTGAATTATGAAAACTGATAAATGGATGATGTTGTTTTTTCGAAATAGGTTTTTGGGTATTTCAAGAGCCCGAAAATAGCCCGAAATTCTGTAGTAGTTTGTTTTGTCCAAAAATTATTTTTCAAAATTGAGGGTTGGTTGTCAGTGACAGGGGTTGTTTTTTCGAAATTTCTTTTTGGGTAGTTCAAGAGCCCGAAAATAACCCGAAATTCTGGAGTAGTTTGTTTTGTCCAAAAATTATTTTTCAAAATTGAGGGTTGGTTGTCAGTGACAGGGGTTGTTTTTTCGAAATTTGTTTTTGGGTATTTCTAGAGCCCGAAAATAGCCCGAAATTCTGGAGTAGTTTGTTTTGTCCAAACATTATTTTTCAACATTAAGGGTTGGTTGTCAATGATAGGGTTTGTTTTTTCGAAATTGGTTTTTTGGTATTTCAAGAGCCCAAAAATAGCCCGAAATTCAGGAATGATTAGATTTTAAAATTTTAAGGTTTTTATCTACTGGAGGTGCTAGCTGCTCGGGCAGTCAGCACCTCTACCCAAAATTTTGTTTTTTGAGAAATATACAAGAGCCCAAAAATCGGCATTACCGCCAAAAATTAGCCCATAATTAGCCCGAAATTCTGGCATAAAAGAAATATTGATATTCCGTTGTGGAGGTGCTAGCTGATCGGACCTGTCTTCCTCTATCACGGGACACGGCGTGCCTGAACGGGAGTTAAATAACATTTTTGTGAACGTCTCAGATCTTTGCAGGATCTTTGAGTAGAACATAAATAGGGATGTTTTGGACAAAAATGGAAATATTTTTTCGAGCCCTGTCAAAATAAAACTGGTTCAGAGGTTTTTTATAAATTTTTTTCACTAATTTTGTAACTGAAGCGGTTTTCAAATCCTTTTTTCAAAGTTACGCATCAGCGAATCTCTACATTAATTTTTTGGGTCAAAGCACTTGATTTAGACAAAATTTTCTCGCTTATCCGGTGTCGATATTTTATTTTTAGACAGCTACATAATTTTCTAAGGCCAAAAAATGGTATGGTTTTACGCAATTTAAAAAAAATTCTTACCATTTTTGAAAACGAGCTAACGAAACCAGATAAGCGGGAAATTTTTTTTGTGAATCAAGTACTTTTAGCGAAAAAAGCACGTCCATTGACTGCACATTTATTTCTAATTCAAATTTAATTGATACAGTCGCTATACGAAAATGTCGTTTTTACCTTCTTTTCGGACTCTTTTTGAACGACTGCAGCTTAATTTTCATTTTTTTCGGTTAATTTTTATAAATTGAAAGTTTCTCCGTCATCAGTTTTCTTAAATTTTAATATCTTTGAATTTTATTTCACCATTATAAATTAGCCTTTATATTGCAGTGAAAAATAAGAATAACTCGAATCACGCTGTGAACTTATGGATTTATTTAAATAAACTTCATATGATCATAACATTTTGTACAATAATTTGAAGAATTGATTCTTGAGCACTGAAACTTAATTGCAGTTTTTGAATGTTTTTGTATATTTCAAATAACAAAAAAAAACTTAGATATGAGAAGAGTTGTATTCACAAACAGCCCGCAATAATTGTTCGTCATAATTAGAATTCGCTCTTCCAACTTCATACTTTTCCCACGTGATTTTAAAGATTTTAAAGTCATGATGAACGGATTCCATTGCTTGTTCATTATAGAATCCCAAACCACGCTGATGAAATATTATCTTCAGACAAATTGTGGAAAAAATAATTCACGAACGTAAACAGACAAGCTCATCATTGGTTTTTGATCATTTAGGTTTATCCTTTTTTTATTAATTTTTTTTTATTAAGAGAGGTGATTTCCATTATAACTAAATGCGAGAATTTTCAGTGTTTTCAAGTCGAAAAATTCTTACGAGAAAGAGTACAAACAAACAAAAAGTTTACAAAATTAAGCTGCAGTCGTTCAAAAAGAGTCCGAAAAGAAGGTAAAAATGACATTTTCGTATAGCGACAGTATCAATTAAATTTGAATTAGAAATAAATGTGCAGTCAATGTACCTGCTTTTTTCGCTAAAGGTACTTGATTCAAACAAAATTTTCCCGCTTATCTGGTTTCGTTAGCTCGTTTTAAAAAATTGTACGAATTTTTTGAAAATTGCGTAAAACCATACCATTTTTTAACAAAAAAAAAATTATCTAGCTGTCTGAAAATAAAATAGCGACCCCGGATAAGCGGGAAAGTTTTGTTTAAATCAAGTGCTTTGACCCAAAAAATTAGTGTAGAGATTCGCTGATACGTAACTTTGAAAAAAGTATTTGAAAGCCGCTTTAGCTACGAAATTAGTGAAAAAAGGTATAAAAAACCTTTAAACCAGTTTTATTTTGACAGAGCTCGACAAAATATATCCATTTTTGTCCAAAACATCACTATTTATGTTCTACTCAAAGATCCTGCAAAGATCTCACGTTCAGGCACGCCGTGGGGATTCATACTGTTTTGTGTAAACAATTTACTGACCAACTGTTCTTCGACCATTGGCACATTCACAAGCATATCTTTTAATTCCTGCAATACTCACACTGTTTGGTCTGTAATCAATGAAAGATATATATAATTTCCGACTAATGTGTCTTGACTGTACCTGGACCTTTAGAATATTTGGGGTATATGACGTTTAGGCGCCGCCGTTTGGACGCCGCCGTTTGGACGCCGCCGTTTAGGCGCCAGGACACAGTAAACCCTGAGGTATCAAATGTTATTTGAAGCTTTTTAATGATCTTTAAAGGTAGATTTTTGAAGACGTCGAACACAAAATTTATAAGCTTTTTAAGCATTTTGAAAGGTTTTAAATGAATACAAAATTTGTATCAAAATTCCTAGAAAAACTAATAATAATGTTTTTGTTGAAAAATTAATTTTCATAGAACATTTAATAATATTTCCAAAATTTTGAAAAAAAGAATCTGGATAATTTTTAAGTAATTTTTGTACTTTTGCAGGATTTTCAAATTTTCAATTCATAGCATTGAAAATGATAGCGTGGATTTCTACTTTTTTAAATATTTTAACTGTACGATGTACAAAAGTTAAAATTTTGCAGTTAAACTGCTTTTAATTAAAAAATTTTCAATTGAAAAGTTTTAAAATCTTTCATTTTACACGCTAAAGTTATGAAGCGTTTGAATTAACATTTTTTAAAGCTTCAATTTTAAAAGTTTAAGATCAAAAAGTATTACACTTTGAGTGTTTTAATTTGCGGTTCAGTTTTTTAACTTCAAATGAAAAAATTTGTTTTTTCAAGAGTTCGAATGTTTTAATTTCAATGAACGTGATCAATTCTTTTGAAATTGTTCAATTTTTATTTGCAGTCAAAAAGTTGTTATTTTTCGACCTAGGACGACAAATATTGAGAACATTGCAATCACATATATGGTGTCCAATCGGTCGCTATATATTTGAAAAAAATTTCAAACGTAAGTTTTTTATTTTTTTTTAATAACGATTATTCATTATTGTCTTTTAATTTTCAACTTTTGATACCTCAGGGTTTACTGTGATTAAACCGCTCGGCGCCTAAACATCTCAGCGTCTAAACGATCTGGCGCCTAAACGTCCTGGCACCTAAGCGTCCAGCACCTAAACGTCCTGCGCCTAAACGTCCGGCGCCTAAACGGCGGCGTCCAAACGGCAGCGCCTAAACGTCACGTACCCGAATATTTGCCTCTTCTTTCACAAATTGCAAATTGATAGACCCATTCTCATTCATCATTTCGGCCAAGTACGAAACTGCTTGTGAGAGTTGATAGGAACCCCGTAAATAAGATTTTCAGGTCTGACTCCGTCATCTCAGGAAAGTCAAGAATGTCGTGGGATGAGACACTTTGAAACATAAGCTTTTTACGAAACCAGCCGTTCTCCTCAGCTTCGTTAGCTAAAGTATTTCCGACATCAAACTGATGTTTCATTTTCTTTATCATTTGTTCTGAAAGCTCTGCATCTGATTGTAATGCTTTTCCAAATTGATTGCGCAGAAATTCCGCAAATTTAAAATACAGCCCAACCTTCGGAAGTAGTTTGTTATCAATTACATGGTCTGGTAATCGATATCTTTGTTTAATTACTCCATGGACAGACTCCACTGCCCACCGAATTTTTGTGACGAAACGGGACTTATTTTATTCTTTAAATGTCAAATGCTTTCGAAAACATTTTTTGTATACTTTTATATTTATTTAGTATACATGAGTATATTACAGAAAAAATAGCGGCGTAGCCACTAAAAATTCATTAGAAAAAAATTGTTACAAAGTTCCAATAATTTTTTGTAGCCCCTTCTCGTAGAAGGAATTGATTGCTTATTTTTTATAGTTGTTTCACTACCCTATATAACATATATTTAAGCCATCAAAATCGGTTCAGCCAATTTTGAGAATTTCGAATTTTTTTATTTTTCAAAATTTGTTTATAACTTTTGTAACAAAAAATTTTGGAAGTTGGCACTTCGGGTAAATTATTCCTATATTGGCAGGAACGTACCCCTGAAATATTAACAAAAACAAGCAGGGGCATTTCAACCATGCTTACCCGGCTACGGCTTTTAACTATTCCATGTTTGATTGAAAATTTATCTGATTCAATTGAAAATTTAACTATTTGGTGGAAAATTTCTGTATTTTGTTGAAAGTTCGTCTTCTGTGTTAGAATAATAATATTTTTGGTTAAAAATTGATCTATTTGGTTGGAAATTCACATCTTGGCTTAAAAATTAGTTTTTTAAAATGAAAATTTATTTTTTCAAACTGAAAATTGAACTATTCCATTTTTTGTTGAAAATTGATATTTTTTTTTATAGAAATTTAATCATTTCGATTGAAAGATAATTGGCTTGATTGCAAATGTAAGTATTTCGTTGAACATGTTTTATTTTTTGGTTGAAAATTCATATTTTTAATAATTTAGCTATTCTATTTTTGGTTGAAAATTTGTCTTTTTTGTTATGAAATTAAAAAATTTGGTTGAAAAATAATTTATTTTGGTTGAAAATTCATCTATTTTGGTAGAAACTGCATCTTTTTTGGTTAAAAATCACAACTGGTGTAAAATTAATCTATTTTGGTTCCGGATGCAACTACTTGGTTGAAAATGTATCTTTTTTTGTTTAATTCAATTGTTTTTGGTTTAAAATTAAAATCTTTTTTGATTGAAATATTGACTATTTTATTGTTCGTTGAAAATTCATATATTTTGGTTGAAAATTCAACTAACTTAGTTGAAAGTGGAACTCATTTTTAAAAAATCACTTGTTTTGTTGATGATTCATCATTTTAGTTGAAAACCCCTTTTTTCGTTCAAAATTTAACTATTTTGTTGAAGAAATTTTTTTCATTAAAAATTAATATTTTTAACTAAAAATTTAACTATTTGGTGGAGAATTCATGTATTTTGTTCAAAGTTTGTCTTTTGTGGTTGAATATTATTTTTTTCGGCTACAAGTTTATTTTTTTGGCTGGAAATTCAACTATTAGATTGAAAGTTCCTTTAAAAATTCAAACATTTGTTTGAAAATTTGAGAATTTTGTTAAAAATTAATCTTTTTTGTAGAAATTAGATTTTCTTGGTTGAAAATTCATCGGTTTTGTTAAAAATTTAACTATTTTTTGGAAAATTTATTTTTTTGATTGAAAATACAATGTTCAAACATTTGACTTATTTTATTTTTGGTTGAAAATGTATCTTTTTTAGTTAAAAATCCATTTATTCTGTTGAAAATTTGACCTTTTTGGTAGAAAATTAATCTTTTGGGTTGAAAATTCAACTATTAGGTTGAAAATTATTTTTTTTAAATGTCACTATTGAATTTTTGCTTAAAAATCTATCTTTTCAGTTGAAAATTTATTTATTTTGTAGAAAACTCTACTTTTTAGGGTTAGAAATGCAATTATTTTGTAGAAAAATCATATTTTCTGTTTGAAAATGTAACTTTTTTTGTTAAAAATTCACATTTTTGAGTTCAAATCTCTACTTTTTTTTGCAGCAGATTCGTCTTTTTGGCTTGAAAATTCAACTCTTACGTTGAAAATTTTTTGTTTTGGTTTCAAAATTAGTCTGTTTCTCAAGGTCGTTGTCGTTTCAAAAATATGGTGTTTGAAAAAGAAAAGTTTTCTCTAATTTTAAGAATTGAAATGATATTATCAGTTTATGAGAGAAAGAACATTTTTGTTTGTGAAAAAGTTTAAAAATTACAGAAAATAATTAATTTAACATTAGTTTTTGTAATTAAATTTTTTTTACTGTCGCTTCGTACCAATTTCTCAAAAATGGTTGAATTTTTATAAATCATGGCCCATTTGGTGGGGGGGGGAATTCTCCAAAACTTTACTATTTAGAATATTAAAAATAAGTAAATAATATTCAAATATGGCTATTTATGTTTAAAAATTTCCTTTTTAAAAAATTGTTTTAGGTAACAATTTTAGCCACAGAGAAATTTACTTTTGAAATTGGAAATAGTAGAATTGTAGAGAATATTTTCCCCGAAAAAATAAGCCATCACTTATTAAATTTCAACCACTTTTCAAAAATTGGTCAAAAGCGATAGTAAGAAAACATGCAATTGCAAATAAAGTTGTTAAAATAATTTTTTTCAAAGATTTTCAATTTTGCATAAACAATAATTTAAAATTTTAAATTTCTAGCTTGGAAAAGGTGCGTTAATAGACATTTTAGGTACTTTTTATTTATAATTTCTGATTAAAGTCGTCTGAAATTTCGAAACTTTACTAAATTGTGCTTTGATATTTAAATACTTGAATTGAGATATTTTTAGAATGACTTTAGTATACAGAAAAATGTGTTAAATGCTTGGGACTTAAAATGGTCAAATTTTTGGCATTCACCCTAATAAAATGTTTATTTAATTAGTTATTATTCTAAACATTAAAAGAATCCTGAAATTTAAAAATTACAGTATTGTCTAAAATCCTGATACCTCCTCTCAGAATTGCAGACTTTGCTCCTTTAATAGTTAGTGGGTCGCTGACGCGTGAGACTTATCGATTGGCTTTCCAACCTAGGGTATAATTTTGTCTAAAGGGATAGGTTCGACAAGGCTGACCCATAGGAAAATAAAAAGTTGGCTCCAAGCCCTTCCGACTTGCTGGCCACAAAAGAACATAACTCATAAAAAAAATTTCGTTCCATTTTAAACTTTTAAACATAGTCGCAGGAGGGTAAACTTCGAGGCAAAAAAATTTATCAGGGAAGCAAAAACCACGAAGGGTATAATTGTATTTATTATTTAAAGAATCCCGTTTATAGAAATTTCATGTCCAATATTGTTTCAAAGACCATGGCGTGTTTCACGTTTTTAAAATTCCCCTTTTTGATATGGAATGGTACCTTATCAATTTTCTGTTGCAAAAAATAGTTTCTAACAACGTTTTTTTTTCCTTTTATAGCGATAAAAAGAAAACCTTTAAAAGCAAAAATGATAATCGCTTCGTATGAAAGACATAAAGTCTCATTTTCCCCTCCTTGATGTTGTAATGTGTAGCAATTGTAAAACGTAAACGCCCTGTTGGGCTCTAAGAAGACCCTTATGGGAATATGAAATTAATAATAAAGTGAATTCAAGAGAGAATTATAGGCAGGGAGAAAATTGTAACTTTAATTAGATTTAGATATTTTGTGCTTTGAAAAATTGTACTTAGTTATATATTATTCTTTCTGCATGTTTTTTTATTGTCTAAAATAATAGGTGCAATTTACTATTATCCCGATTAAGTGAACGCTGAAGCTTATTACCATAACAAATCATGATATCGTTACAAACTTCGGATTTCACAGATAGGATGGAAAAAAAATCAGGGATTTTGACAAAAATCTTGCAAAATCTTGAAATTTAGAAATTTAGATTTCAAATGATTTCATCCCGTTCATAAAAGATTCTATGATGAAATGTTACAAGATTATGATTCTGGTCTTTGAATATTAACGGGGAAAAATTAGGGAATATTGAAAATGAATTTTTGCGGTCATCCTGATACAATATTCTTCTTAGTAATTTATTTGCCTTGTATTTCTATTTATTTTTTTTCTACAGACGATTATATTTTTAGTTAACGATTTCATTACTTAGTTACAAATTCAACAATTTTAATAAAAAGTTATACTTTTCGGTTGAAAATTCAACTGTTTTGTTGAAAATTCGTCTTTTTGTTGCAAATTAATCTCTTTGGATGAAAATGAATTTTTATAACAAAAATTTCAAGGCTGTTTCTAGTCGTCCCGAAAAATTTGCGTAGTTGGAAAAGGGGATAGACTATTCGCCAGAAAATTCGGGACGACTAGCTCAGCTTATGAAAAATATTTCAATACTCATCCCGAATTTCGGGACGACGAGACACTTCGAAATTTTAACTATTCCAATTGAAGATTCATAATTTTAGTTGAAGGTTCATCTATTTGGATCTCTTTGGATAAAAATTTTATTATTTTGTTGATACTTCGTTCTTTTTTGGTTTAAAATAAAACTTGACTTTCTTTAGTGGGAAATTCGTCATTTTTTGTCAAAAACAAATTTCCTTGGTTTGAAATGTTCTATTTTTTGGTTAAAAATACAACTGTTTAGTTGAAAATTCGACTTTTTTTAGAAAATGAGTCTTTTGGTTTGAAAGTTTAACAATTTGGATGGCCTTTTTTTTGTTTCTCAACTGACAAATAGTTATTTGTTGTAAATTAGTATTTTTGATTGGAAAATTCAACTTCTGAACAGAAAGATGAACTAGTTTGTTAAAAATGGATATTTTTTGTTGAAAATTCAGCAATTTGATTGAAAATTAGACTATTTTGTTGAAAAATCGTTTTTTATTGCATTTTTTTAAATTTTAATTGAATAAAATTTGATGTGTAACGAGTTTCGGAATATTTTAATGAAAATTCATGTATTTTATTGAGAATTCGTCTTTTTTGGTAGAAAATGAATCTTTTTTGGTTGAAATATCAACTATGACATTTTTTTTTTGAAATTATAAAAACTAGAAAAACCAGCGAATTTTAATGAAAATTGGAGGGTATATAATACACATATTGTAATTTTTAATTTGATTGTAAAATGTCAGAGACGGACGTTTTGAGGCCCTAGGGGGCACCAAACTTTAAAATTCGTTAAAATCCAGTTTATTTTTTATTAGAAATGTAATTATGAACTAAAAATTATTAATTTTAGTTTTTTCATGTATACCTCATTTATTTGGAAGGCAATAGTCAAGCCTTAGGCACCGGAGTGGAAGAAAATATCTTTTTGCAGTAAAAAAACTGTAAAAAGCTGTACAAAGAAATTTATACGACCTCCTCTCTAAAACTGAATCAGTGAAATTTTAACTGAATCAATCAGTAGTGTAGGTCTCCACTGAAAAATCAGTGGTTTTTACCTTGTCACTGGGTAAATCAGTGAAAATTTTCATAGAAATAAATCAGTGACCCTAGAATGACTGATTCACCCAATGATTATTTTCACTGATTAATTCAGTTGGAAAGTTGTCATAAAAAGTAATGAAATTTTACACTAAAGAGCATTTGTTTCATCTACCTTGCGAAATATCAACTGCCTGAACGGTTTAAAAAAATTATTATTCTATTTTACATTTCCTTTGAGTGCAATATTTTATTCGCAAAAGGTTCATTTTTATCAGCTGATGTGCGCACGTGTGACGTAACAAGGACTCGAAGGCCACGCCGAGACGCTCAGACGAAATCGTCGGTTTATCGGTTCGCTTTGTTCGCTTTGACTGTTATTGGCGAAGCTAAAATATATACACCAAACTCTCGGTTTCAGTCCAGTGTCGGGGGTTGTCTTCGGTCGCAAATCGGGGGGATCCAACCGCAAACAACCGTTGGCGAGAGACTTTGCGACAAATGTCGCAACCGTTCTCTCGCCTGAGATAGCAGTTCTAGGAAAGCGGATTTATTTCAGTGAGCCATTATAATGGCGATTTCCGAAAATAAAATAACAAGTGAGTAATTAATTAATTAAGTGAGCAATTAACAGATTATAACTAAAATAAAGAACACAACCTCAATTATCGAGCACGTTGACATGTATGTATTCAGTCAGTTTCACTGATCTAATCAGTGATAGTAAATTCACTGAATGAATCAGTACCTTTTCACTGATTCTCAGTGACTACATTCTCACGATTTCAATCAGTGAAATTTGACAGAGAATCAGTGAAATTTCACTGATTCAGTTTTAGAGAGTCTAAAATGGGCCCCTTTTTGTGAAAATTGACTGCATTCGATGGGCATTGGATCACTTTATTTCTTCGGATTACAGCAATTTCCTTTGAGCTATATTTTTTGCATGTTTTTCACAAATTTTCTCCATTATTACGTCCACTTCAAGTTTACTGGCATTTTTTTCACATTTCCTCTTAAATTTAAGGTTAACAGGACTTGCATAAGCCCCAAAACGTAGAAAAAATTACATATAAATTCAGAGAAGGAAACAAAAATCTCTGTACAAATACACGTTAGTTCATCCTCAGTTTTTTTGTGCGAATTCCATCGTGAGTTGAGCACATTCGAGTACGGTTAGCACTCGGATGGGTGACCGTTCGCGATTTTTACCTGGTAGAGCATTTCTGCTCTAGAAATAGACCTACATAAAGTCAATGTAATATTTCTTTCAGGAGAAGGCCACATATTCCTTCATAAGTTACGATTTCGTTCATTTTTTTCATTTTTTTCACAGTCCATAGAAACTAAGATTGCAAAAAGTGGCAGCCAAGATTATTATGATTTGTTAGCACATATCTCAAGAAAGAAAGGTACAATAGCGTCATTGTGTCTAAATGCGTCTAAAATAATGAAAAATGTGTTGAAAGATTGTATTTTTTATATAAGTTAAAAATTAAAAAAATTAAATTTTTTTTTTAATTTTAGCTTAAAAGTCAACTTGAAATTCGAGTACCATTTGGTAAACCAGAGCGTAAGTGCTTTTTCGTTTCATGTGAGGCGTTCTAGATTAAAATATGAACATAAGCTTATAGACAAAAAAATATTCAAGCCTTTCTTCGCTGTTTGGAAACGCTTTGAACTTAATCAAAAATTGAATACAGAAGTTACAGAAAAGAATACTGTTTTTTTTTAGTCTGTAGCCTATTGAGTTTTTTGAAAATGTAGTATGTTAAATGTCTTTTAAACACTTCATGATATTAGGGAAATGGTTTGAATAGTCATTTTCAAAAAGAAAGAAAAATCCAAAATCATATTTTTGGCCGCTATTTCCTGATTTCTCCCACTGTGTGGTTGCTGGTTGAAGTTCAATTTTTTTCAAATTAAAAATTCGACCATTTCGTTGATAATTCTTTCTGGGTTGAAAATTCAACTATTTGATGTAAAATTAACTTTTTAGTTGAAAATTGATATTTTCAAGTTCAAAAATTAAATTGTTTTGCAGAAAATTCATCTCTTTTGGTAAAAATTCCATCTTTTTTGTTAAATAAATTAATGGTTGAAAAACAATTTTTTTTTGGTTGGAGATTCAAATATTTCGTTGAAAATTTGTACCTTTTAAACATAATTTGAAATTTGAAAAGATTTCAAAAAATTTGAAACAAAATATAGATTTTTGAAGATTTCGAAACAAAGTTTAGAAGCATTTGAAGAATTTTAAAAGGTTTCCAGAGAATAGAACATTTTTCTTATGATTTACCAGAAAATTTTGCATGATTTTCATTAAAAAAAAAAAAATTATGAGAGAAAATTGAAAAAATTGCACAATTTTTCAATATTACAAACTTTCAGAAAACATTTTTCACTGAATTTTTACTGTAGTACATAAATTCCTTACACAAATTTCAATACATGAATTTTTTTGAATAATTTTTTAAGTGAATGGAAATAATTATTGAACCCAAATTTCAATGTATGATAGCGCCACCAATATTTACGATTAAAAATTAAATCAAAATTTTTCGGGACGACTAGACACAGCCAAGTTTAAAAGATGTTTAAAAGTTCTAAAAAGATTAAAATAAAACTTGTAAAGATTTCAAAAAGTTGTAAACAGAATCTATATTTTTGAAGATTTCGATCAAAAAATGAAGTTATGTTTAAAAAATTCTCTGAATAATCAACTGAAGGGGACCACCATCCTGTGCTGAATGTCCGAAGCAATTGCAATCTAATTGTATTAATTTTTACTCGACACCATAAATTACAAAAATATTATTTTGTTTATATATTATAAGATATTAAAATACATAAAATTACACATAGGAATGCCTTATGTTAAAAGTGTTTTATTTTTGCTACTATTAGGAGGAGATTTGATATCAACAACCGGGAAAAAATCGTGTTATAAATTATAACTTATTATCCGGAATTTGGTGGGCGAAAATTAGCAGTCTCCCTGCTTACTACAAAAGTACGGCAGTATAATCCTAAATGTTCTGAAGAGAGAGGGCGCCAGGTGCATATTCGTGAGGTCTATAGTTCCGTGCGGTTTTGTGGTCGAAGTGCCACACTCCCAGTGTAATTATCTTGTCCAGCTACTTTTAGTTCCATTTTCCGAAATGAATGGACATAATTATTGACCCCAAATTTCAATGTATGATAGCGCCGCCCATGAACCTGTTTGATTATATC
Source organism: Andricus curvator (assembly GCA_932195095.1). NCBI lineage: Eukaryota > Metazoa > Arthropoda > Insecta > Hymenoptera > Cynipidae > Andricus > Andricus curvator. Next base: position 48,227 of record CAKNYM010047251.1, on the reverse strand, counting down.
CTCTTTTTTTCGCTCTTGTGTTTCTCTCATCCCTGTGGAAGGCTGATCCCGAACCAAGTTTGCGAAAGGACCGAAGGAGCAGCGAAGATTGAGAGAGAGAGAGAGGGAGGGAGGGAGAAAGAGAGAGAGAGCGACGGCACTGACCTAAAGCACATGGTCGTCAGCCCCGAGGAAAGAGAGAGTTGAGGTATAGTAGGGCAAAAGACGATCTCGAGAGGGACAGAAGATGACCACGAAATATGTGCAAAGACGTCGCATTGTTCCGCTTTCCGCAGCCGTGTTTATGCGTACATAGCGCAATATAATATAACGTTATATAATATAGTGTAACGTATGGAAACATTGTACTACACAATACTCGACAAGTCCAGAGAAAACTGTGTTTTCTTGAAAAGAATATACGATATAACGAAGAGGACTTGCAAACTGAACAGAAGGTTTGAAGATACTTCATTGCATTGTCATCATTGTACGAAAGTGGAACTGCAAGATTAATTTCATCTCAGTGCAAAGAATCATAATTTCTAGGGTTTCGTAGCCCCGGGCAGAAACCCTTATACTCCAATGAGGGGGAGTAAGGGGAAATTATGGGAGAGAAAGATGGGGAAGAGAGGGGAGAGGAAGTGACCGGGAAATAAGGGAAGGAGAAGTAGAGGGAGTAAGGGGGAATGAGGGGCGGGAATTAGAAGTGAGGGGAAATGAGAGAAGGGGAGTGAGGAAAAATTAAGGGAGGGGAAGTAGGAAAAGTTAGGAAAATTAAAGATAGGGGAAGTGAGGTTAAATGAGGGGATAAGAAATAGGGAAGGGGAGGTGAGGGAAAATGAGGAGTGAAGAAGTGAGAGGAGGGTATCTAGGTTAAGTAGGTGAAATGAGGGTTGCAGAAGTAGGGGAAATACGTGAAGGGGAAGTGAGAAAAAGGGAGGGGTAGGTACGGAAGGAAAGGAAGGGAAGGGTACGTACGTGAAGTAGGGGGAGTAAGGAAAATGAAAGATGGGGATGTCCTGGGAGGGTAAGTTGGTACAGTAGATGAAATTAGGGGAGGGGAAATAATAGGTGGTGAAGGGAGGGGAGTGTAAGTAGGTGAAGTATGATAAATGAGGGGAAATTATAGGAGAGGAAGTAGGCAATGTGAGGGGAGGGGACGTTGGAGAAGTTGGGAAAATAAGGGGTGGGGAAGTATGGAAATTGAAAAGGAAGTAGGGGAAATTATGGGAAAGGAAGTAGGGGAAGTAAGGGGGGATTAGGGCTGGGTGAGTAAGGGAAAATTGAGGGAAGGGAAGTGTAGGGAAGTGAAGGGAAGTTAAGAAATTGAAACGATTGGAAAGTATTTCAAAGAATTACAATCAATAAAATCAAACGATTTTAGAAGATTTTAAGGGACTTCAAAGAGTTTGATCAGATGTCCGGAGATTGTTCTGGATTTCAAAGAATTTCTATAGACACTGAAGGATTTCGAGGGATTTTCCGAACAATTTCCAAGTATTTCAAAAGACTGCAAAAGGTTATAAGGGATTTCTAGACATTTCGAAATATTTTTAATTAATTCACGGGATTTTAAAGGACTTCATGTGATACCTAAATATTTTCACAAATTTTGATGGATGTCTCGAAGATTTGAAGTGATTTAAAGAGATTTCAGGAGATTCCGAAAGATTTCAAAGAATTTTAAAGGATTTTAAGAGACTTAAAGAAGTTTCGATAATTTTACGCCATTTAAAAGAATTTTAAGAGACTTTAATGGATTTTAAGAGATTTGAAGGAATTATGATAATTTTACGTGATTTCAACGAATTTCAAGAGTTTTAAAGGGATTTCAAAGGATTTTATGAGATTTAAAAAGATTCAAAAACTATATATCCACGGATTTTAGAGGATTTTCGGAAAATATAAAAAATGTTAAAGGGGTTTCGAAAAATTGTAATGGCTCATAAAATATTTGATTGGATTTTAATATATTGTAGGGAAATTCAAAAGATTTCGAAAGATTTTCACCGATTTTAAAGATTTCAAAGAATTTTAAAGAGATTTCTCAGGATTTTGAAATTTTTGATGGATTTCCAAAGTTTTTAACCGCTTTTGCGGCATTTTCACCGATTTTAAAGGATTCTAAGGAATTTTTATGGGATTCGAAAGACTTCAGGTGATTTAAAGAAATTTAGCTGGTTTCAAAGGCTTTCAAGACATTTAAAAATATGTTACGGGATGTCTAAGGATTACACATGATATCGAAGTATTTTCACGAATTTTGATGGATATCAGGGGATTTCAGTGAGATTTAGGGGATTTGAATGGATTTTAAGAGATTTGAAAAGATTCTGAAGAAGTACATGTACTGTATCTAATAAATATATCCACCGATTTTAGAGACTTCCGTCAACTTTCAAAAGACTTATTGGAATTTGAAAGGATTTCCGATTATTATGAAGGATTTTAAAGGATTTCGAGGAATTTTAAGGAGGACTTTTAAAGGATTCTGATGGATTTTAGTATATTATAAGGGATCGGAAGAGATACGGAAAGATTCCCAGAACTTTGAAAGATTTCAATGAATTTGGAAGGGATCCCGGAAGATTTCGAAATATTTCACGGAATTTCGAAGATTTTAACTCATTTTGAGATAGTTTAGGGGATTTTCACGGATTTTAAAGGATGATAAGGAATGTTGAAGATTTGAAGCGATTTCAAAGAATGGTTTAATTCCTCAACTCTATATTTATTAGACGTATGCAATATGAAATATAAAATTATATAAAAAAGAAATAATAGAAATAATGATATAATGTGTATAACAGCATAAAGAGTAATTTCAACAGCCAAAGTAAGGTTCTGACTAGTTTGCCCTACTTTTGGTGTAGCCCTGGTCGGGTAAACTGATATGGGCCACACATGGCCTTCCTAGTTCTCTCCAAGAATGGCCCAGTATCTAAAATTATAATAATTGTACAGAATAAAGATTAATTTCTCATGAAAAAGTACTTTTATTAATTTTTAATAAAAAATACGCTTTTTTCTCAGAGTCCTTTGAAGGCTGAAGGCTTAGAAAAAGCCTGTTGCTATCCGGTCCTTATATGTTGATCAATGAAAAAACCAATCATCCCTGAGCACGTTGTGGAACTTATTTCCTCGACGAATAATCAAATTAATATACCTCATTCACTTTTTATCTTAAATAATGATTTTCTCTCACTTATGTAAGGTAGTAAAATAACCAAAATCGCATCAGATTGCATGATTTTTTTTACTTTGTTCAGGCGTTCCCTTACGTCTTCACACTTGTGCATGCATCGCCATTTAAAGAGCTAAATTTTCTTTATTTCATCGTGGTGCTGATGTCGCATGGCGCGCTTTTTAAAAATGCAAAAAATCATTATATGAATAATATTAATAATCTATACGAAGATGTTGGTTTTTGATCAGTAGATCAGTTGATCAAAAACCAACATCTTCGTATATATTTACTGCACTGATCAACAACCAACAACTTATATTAATATTAATAATCATCATGAGTCATAAGTCATGAGTACCTGTGGGTGGAGGGTGGGCAAATATATAGTATATATTAATATTATTATTATTTTAAATTGAAAAATTTGGGGCAAGCCTCGCCAAACCCCCACAAACGAAATTATTAATATCTTTCGTGTCTTCGTGTCTAGATGTCATCTAATCATTTTTTAGTCAGTTCGACGAGAGTATGCTTGTAAATAATTGAGGATACCCATATTTTAAAGACCCATTGATGCCCGATTATATTTTAACACCTTTTATTCAAAACAGAAACACAATTCAGGACCTCGTCAGCGCCTCTTTTCAAATGGGGCTAAGTAGGGCAATTTTCCGGTCCATCTCGCCCCCCTCCCCAAGAAAAAGAATCACGTGATTAATGGACTTGCTGCCGTAGAAAGCTAGGCAGCAAGGGAAACATATTTCCCTCCCCGTAGTCAATAAAAATCTTCAGTTCATGTGCAGAGTAGTATATAAATATAAATAAGTTATATATTTTCATTTGACGTGTACAGTGAAGTACAATGTACACAAGAATGGTAATAATATTTCCATCCATCTCAAAGCAGCAGCACTATGCAGACGCGGAAGAGTCGTCGTCGGCATTTGAAATCGAAATGAAACTACATGGCTTGATTTACGCGTGTGCGCGTTACACGTTTACGACTTTACTGGCAAAGTCAGGGTGACGAAGACTACCTCATACACTCTCCACTATTGGCTATATATACGTATGTGAAATGCACATTTGAGCGTGTTTCCTTGCCCGATTACACGTACTTACGGTTGTCCAGGCGGGTGAACATACCATTTACACGTATCGCTTATTACACATTCGTATACAATAGTCTACATAGCACTATATGCTATAAAATATCGCAAATTTAACATGAAACGTAAATACACACGAATTTCGGAGAAACCGAGCACCTATTAGGGTTCTTTGACATAGACACCTGGTGGATCCTAACATCGATAAGAAACTCTCGGATTGTAGGGGTCATCCATAAACTACTTTACCAACTTTGGGATATTTTTTGATCTCCCTTCCTCCCTAGTTGTCAACCGTAGTTTTGCCTTTTAACCCCCCCCCCCCCCCAACCCCCGAAAGTAATGATGTCGTTAGCCATACATGGATTTCACGTTCATTTTGCATTTTTCGCGTTTATAATGACTTGTTCTATAGTTCTATGGTTCTTCGCTCGCAAGTTTGAGCGCGCCTAGGGCGCGTGGTTGTTGGATCTCGTGATTCGCGCTCGAGAATGTATTTACCTCGCGCTGCGCGCTCGGTTTTTTATTTCCCCCACATTTGTACACAGACATTTTAAAATGAAAGGTAAAATCATCGACAACTGTAATTTGGTGATTGTGAATTCTCTTTTGTTAAAGCTCCTTCGGCTTTAACGAATACATTCTCATCACGTACCTCGTGCTTCGCACTCGATTTTTTTCAAAATGCGAAATTTTCAACATTATTATATCAAATGTATATTACATTTATTATCGGCCTGTGAATGCTTATTTAGATATTGAAAAATGAAGTACAAATTGTATTTATCATGATTACTTTAATATTTGTTCCTGATTTTGCATTTAATTTTATCCTCAGCTGCCGTAAAAATTTTATATCATTTCAATAAATGTATATTATTACAATTCATAATATGCATTGATATTAAACACATACGTATTTTCCTTGTCTTGTTTTTATAATTGAAAAAAGTGCGCATCCTATAAAAAAACAATTTTGTTACTATGCATTTTATTGCAACTCGTGTCGTTTTTCCATAAACTTAATTTGTTTATGTTTAATGTTATTTTTTATGATGAGAATCAAAAATATGCATCCTAGCGTAAAGTGGTTTTAAGAAAATTTGTAAATGTCATTTAGGCGACAAATTTTGTTAGATAAAATGTTATTGTAGCGTGTATCGTTTTTCCAAAAAGTTCAAATTTTTATTTTAAATGTATTTTTATAACAAAAGTTTATAACGAATTTGTAGATCTTTTTTGGTTGAACAACTTTTGCCTATTCATCTTTTTTCGCACCTTGCGTCGTTTTTCCAAAAAAAAATTTTTATCGTTAATGTTACTTTTCACGGTTGAAACCAAAATTACGCATCCTATCAAAAAATGATTAATAACAAGTTTTTTAGATCTTTTTTGAGTGCACAATTTTTGTTCATTTATATTTTTTCGTATCTTGTATAGTTTGACCGCAAAATGGAATTTTAGATTTTTCATTATTTTATTGTGCGATAAAAATTTGAATTTTAGATTTTTCAAGAAAATAAAAAAAAGTCTTCTAACAATAATTCAGGGTGTTCGAAAAGAAACATTTTTCTTCTCTTGACTTTTTTTCATATCGTGCGTTGTTTGGCTTAAAATGTTCATTTTCGTTTGTTTTTTGAAATTTTGTAAATGCTATAACTCCGGTAATTTTTCTTCTATCAAAAAAAGTCTTAAGAATATTTTGAATTTTTATCCAAAACGTCTGGCTAAGGAACTTCACCTTCATTTTAGGCCACTTAAAGCGTATACCAAAGCCCAATCCAATACGTTAATTCTTTTGAAAATTATCGTGCTAACAAACTAAAAATCTACAGACTAACAGACAGACATTTTGTAAAAACCTTTTTTTTGGGTTCAGGGGGTCTCAAAACATGGACATTCGGCAAAAACGGGTGAGGGAGGGGGTCAAATTTTACACAAATTGAATGAAAAAAAATGAATTCTTAACGAAAGAATTCATATTACGTATTCCAGCGAAACAAGATTTAAATTTCAAATTGAAAAGAAAGAAAAATGAATTTTCAAACAAGAAAGATGATTCTTCTACCATGAGGGATGAATTTTCAATCCAAAAGGACGAATTTTCAACAAAATAGTTAAATCTATAACAAAAAAGATGAATTTTGAAAAAGAAGATCAATTTTCTACCCGAAAAGACGAAATTTCTATAAAGAAGTTAAATGTTCAACCCGAATAGATGAATTCTCAACAAAACCTGCAATAGTTAATATTTTAAGTAAAAACTATTTTAATTTGAAATAAAAAGCAGGTAAATTCAACTAAAAAGGCTGAATTTCCAGCAAAATAGTTGAATCCTCAACACAATACATGACTTTTCAACCTAATAGTTACATTTTCAAATAGACAAGATAAATTTTCAATTAAAAATGTAAATTTTCAACTAAAATTATGAATCTTCACAAAAAATTGATTGTTAACGAAGTCATTCAACTTTTAACCAGGTTGTTGAATTTTGAAACAATAAAGATGCATTCTCAACAAAAAGTGTAATTGATGATATTTCGACGAAAACAGATTTTAATTCAAATCAAAAATAGTTGAATGCAATAAAAAAAACGAATTTTTAATATAATAATTGAATTTTGAATTTTCATCTAAGAAGAATTAATTTCTACGAAAAAACACACCATTTTTCAACTGAATACATGCCTTTTCAACTAAAAAAGAAAAAAGTTTCACCAAATAGCTAACATTTTCACAGAAAGATACATTTTGATCTAGAAATGTAGTTGAATTTTTAGTTTAAAAAAATGTTAATTTTCAAACAAAAAAGAAACGAATTTTCAAAATAATATTTAAATTTTCAAAGAAAGAGATGAATCTTTAACCAAAAAGATAGTTTTTTAACAAATTAGTTCAACTTTTAACCAAATTATTGATTTTTTGACCAAAAAATATGACTTTTTAACAAAATAATTGCACTTTCAACAAAAGAATTAATTTTCCAACTAAATAGTAGAATTTCTAATCAAAACAAAAGTTAAAACGGAAATTAAAAAAAGGGAAATTTTTTGAAAACAGGAGATAAGGAGATATTCTTTAAAAAGTATTTATTTACATTCATCTAAACGCAGACAAGTTTAGTAATTAATACTCTCTGATTTAAAATATTGCTAAGAATTCACCTGAATTCCTTTGAATTCTTTTGATTTCTTCCAATTCTTTGTGTTCTTTACCATTTTTTTGAATTTCTTGGAATGCTTTCAAACTCTTACAATTTCTTTTGACTTTATCCAAATCCTTTGAATTCTCGGAATTATTCGAATTCCTTTAAATTGCCTCCATTATATCTGAGTTCACTGAATTCCTCTGAATTGCTTGAATTCGTCCAATTTCCCTGAACTCCTTTAAATTCCTTGCATTATTTTTAATTCGAACCATTCAAAGAATTTCCTGAATTCAGAGAATTCTCTTTATTTGAAGAATTCCCTAAACTCTTGGAATCCCTTGAATTTTGGTAATTCCTTGAACGAACTGTATACTGTTACGGAATTTTCAGTCAGACTGAACCCTCTGCCAGCTTGTTTAGGGCTAACGATATGGAAAATTCCGTCATAATATTCAGTGCCTTGCTTGAAATCTAAGGAGTTCAAAATAATGTAAGGAATTCAGAGAATTCGAGGAATTTAGAGACTTCAATTAATTTAGATAATTCAAGGAATTGAGGGAATTCAGAGAAATAAAGAAATTCAGGGAATTTTAGGAATTCAAAGAATTCAATTCATGGTGAATTTTATAATGTAAGGAATGTAAGGAATTCACAGAATTCAATTAGTTTAGAGAATTCAAGGAATTTAGGAAATTCAAGGAATTCAAGAAATCCTCTGAAGTTGTAATGAATTCACAGAATTTAATGAATTTAGATAATCCAAGGAATTTAGGAAACTTTGCGAATTCAAGAAATCCTCTGAAGTCCTCTGAATTCCCTGAATTATCTAAATTCCTCTTAATTCTCTAAATTTTCTGATTTCCTTAAACTGTTCTAAATTCTTTGAATTCGTCGAATTTCCTCGAGGTCTTTTAAATTTCTTGCATTATTGTGAATTCTTGAAATTCCCTAATTCCACAGAATTTCCTGAATTCGGGGAATTCTCTTTATTCCGAGAATTCCCTCAATTCGCGGAATCCGTTAAATGTAGAAAATTCAAGGAATTTATAGAATTCAAGCATTTAAGAGAATTCAAGGAATTTAGGGAATTCAAGGAATTCAGGGGATTCAAAGAATGCAGAGAAATGAAGAAATGTATGCAATACAAGGAAGAAATTTAGAAAATCCAAAGAATTCAATAAGTTCAGGTAATTGAAGGAATTCAAGGAATTGAGAGAATGAGAAGAATTCATAGAATTAGGAGAATTAAAAAAATTAAGAGAATTTAAAGAGTACGGGGAATTAGGAGAATTCAAAGAATTAAGGGAATTCAAGATATACAGTAAATTCACGAAATTCAACGACTTCGGAGAATTAGATTCAAAGTGAATCAAATAATGTAAGGAATTTAAGGAATTCGAGGAATTCATGAAATTCGAAGAATTCATGGAATTCGAGGAATTCATGAAATTCGAAGAATTCACGGAATTTGAGGAATTCATGGAATTCAAGCAATTCATGGAATACATGGAATTCAAGGAATTACAGAAATTTAGGAAAGTCAAAGAGTTTAGAGAATTCACGGACTTCAAGGAATTCAGTGAATTCAAGGAGTTTAGAGAATTCATGGAATTTAAGGAATTTGGTGAATTCAAGGAGTTTAGAGAATTCATGGAATCTATGGAATTCAAAGAATTATTAAAAATTCAAGGAATTCAAGGAATTCAAGGAATTCAGTGAATTCAAGGAATTCAATGCATTCAGGGAATTAAATATATTCAGAGAATTCAAGAAATTCAAAGAATCCAAGAAATTCGGAGGATTTAAGGAATTTAGAAAATCCAGTAAATTTAGAGAATGAAGAGAATTCATGGAGTTCAGGGAATTCCGAGAATTCAAGTATTTCAGATAGTTCATGGAATTCTCAAGATTTCAAGGAGGTAAAAAGAATTAAAAAGAATTCGAAAGAGTTTAAAAGCATTCTGAGCAATTTAAAAGAATTCAAAAGAATACAAAGAGAGTTCAAACCTGTTTCCATACAAAGCGGATTAATTACATAGAAGTGAGTACTTTTAAAAGCTGCAACGAGTCATCGCTAACATATTTTGTTATTTAAATCCAAAATCTATATTTCAATGAATGCATTATTAATAAAATCATACTTAACAATTTTAATAGTCCAGGAACGCGACATCCTGTGGAGATACTCGTCCTCCCTGAAGTGGGTCACGTTCGTCGTGGTGAGACGACCCTAGTCATGCGACCCACGCATGAACCGTGCATCGAATCCTCATCGTCGCCAAGACGTTAGGTCATTTCCCATTCGTTCGTCTGTCAACTCTGATTCCCACGCGACTCTTCTTGAATTCTGGCTTAGAAGCCAGAAGTTCAGGAAAGTCTTCTTTTAAGTTTCAATCTTTGATTTACAATCTCGTTTACAATGCTTCTACCCCATAGATTCGTGGAACAATGTGCGATAGATGCCTAAGAAGTTTATACTTAACTGGAAGCATTGAAAACATCAAAAGGTTTTTGGTTTGATAGATGCGTGAGAAGTTTAAACTGAATTGGAAGCATGGGAACATTCAAAAGGTTGTTGCCGTCTAAACCAATGCTTCTGCTGCTTTTTTTTGCGTCTTTTTTGATTCTGAAATAAGACCTAACAGAAAACTTAAAGATTAGGACTTATCACTAGTTCTATCAAAAAACATTTTAAACTCTTGAAAGATTGATGATCAGTCGGAGGGATAATGTTGAAGACTTTTTAATTTAGACTCAATACAATGCTTATATCAGTAGTAAAACTGGTCAAATCAATCTGAATCCAAAAGAACAGATCAGATATGAAATTCGAACTCGCAGGATGCCGACCAAAAAATAATCAAAGACTTGAATTCGATACGGTTGAGATTCTTCAAGTTGAACTGCCTTCGCCTTGGTATGACATTGCGTGGAGAGACTTTTTCATTTCATTGGCAAAATGGGCATCTTAGTGCAGGGCACGTAGAGAAGCGGTGCGGATACGAGTGGTGAACTACTTTTTGCAAGATGTTCGTTGGCCTGTCGGTCCATCCTTAGTTCTCCATCTTTCTTATTTAGTTTCCTTCTTCGTCTCTTCATCTCCTCTGTCCTCTCTCTTGAAATCTTTTTATCTCACTCGGCCTTTCGTGGTTTCGAGGTCCCTCTCTCGCTCTCGACCGCCTTTAGCCTCCTTAACTCTTCTATTTCTCTAGATTTCAAAGCGCTCAAACAGGTTTCAAAATCCCGCCCACAGAAAAATTCTAGTATCCCGCCTCCCTTCCACATCCCTGATGCGGCTCGCGACCGCCGGGGAAGTCGAGGCTGTAAATCCACACGATTCGAGACCTGGCATCCTCCAACTTTTCGTCAAGACCTATTCCTTCGGTCGAAACGCCCACGAGGATGGGATCCCAAGCAGAATTTATGAGCATGGATAGTGCGAAGGGTTTTATGGAGATCATTTGATCACCATGTTCATCAGCGTCAGAATGAGGGAAAAAGAAAGGAAAAAAATAATTTTGAAATGTACGGAAAATTACTTTTAGTCAAAATATCTAATAATGAATTCATTTTACACTTTCGAACCTGCAGAGCAACTATTCAAAAGAATATTATCAGAAAAATGGACATGTAGATCAGACCCACCCAAACAAAAGTTTTGTACCCATGAACTTGACAGATTTACGAATTTGTGTATACAGGATCTTTAGGGGCTGTTTTAACATCGCCTAAGCATTCAAGTAAGGAAATCGACATTTTTTAAAAACCAAAATTACGGGCTATTGTTTTTGTTCAACTATTGGAGTCGAAAATCACTGCACTCTAATTGTGAAAAATATCATCTTGCAGTGAAAGTATTTTAGTTCATTTTAAGGGTTGCTTTATCATCCCTTAGAGATTCAATCAAGGAAATCGACATTTCCAAAAGATCAAAACTATGACATATTTTTGATTAAATTACTGGATTGGGGAATTACTTCAGAATAAGTACGTCAAGCGTTTCTTACCAGGAAAAGTGTTCGAATTTATTTTAAGGGTTATTTTAACACCCCTGAAGACGTTACAAAAAACCCTCAAAATAAATCCAGCGACTTTTCGTTAGAAAATCTCAATTTTCTCACTTAACTTTTCAAGGGATGTTAAAACAACCCTTAAAATGAATCAAAACACTTTTCCTGCTAGGCAATGTTTCTTATATTGATTGAAAAGTGATTTCCGACCCCAATAGTTTAATCAAATAATCTTCCGTGGTTTCCGTTTTGTTTTTCAGAAATGTCGATTTCCGTGCTTTAATTTCTGAAGGATGATAGAACTACCCTTAAAATGAATGTAAACACTTTCCCTGCCAAGCGAAGTTTCTCAGATTTATTATGAAGTGATTTTAAACCCCAATAGTTTCATAAAAAAAATAGCACGTGATTTTGGTTTTAAGCAAATGTCTATTTTCTTGTTTGAATCTTCAAGGGATGTATAAATAACCATTAAAATAAACTAAAACACTTTTTTGGCAGAAAACGCTCCCTGCACTTATTTTAAAGTGATTTCCTGCTCCAGTATTTTAATCAAAAAAATCTCTCGTGGTTTTGGTTTTTTCGAAATGTCGGTTTCCTTGCCTCAATCTTTAAAGGATGATAAAAAAACCCTTTGAATAAATGTTTATGATAATAAATAAATTAGTAATAATTTTAATCAATCTGTATACATAAAATCGTGAATCAGTCAAGTTGATGGGTACAAAGCAAAAGTGGGTCTGATCTACAAAATATGTGGCATCTAGCCAAATCTAAGAAATAGTTTTTTAAAAGGATAATATTTTAATAATTGATAAATTTTGTTATTAAAATACATGTAACAATGACAAGTTTGGCAATTGTTTGAGTAAAACTGTCGCTTTTTGTAATGATTTTTTTTTGTCATTGAACTGCTGCTTCGAAATTATAAAAAAAAATTATAATTAGACATTTTAACTAAAGGGCGCAGTGAAAAGGAAGCCTTCCAACTATTTTCTAATATAAAACAAAATCATTGTCCGGACAGTTGTTGAAAAAATCGATTTTTAAATTTAAACAATCGAAATTTCTAGTTTTTCTCGAAAAAGAATCGAAATATGAAAAACAGTCAATAAAGCAAAATTGTTCCGTAGAAAAATTTCTACAAAAAGACACCCTTACTATTTTTTAATGTTACTACGTTTTTTCAAACTTTATTTTTTTATTTCGAAAAGTAAAATTTATTTTACAACGGTTTCATACAATTGTATTAAACAATTTTATGATTTCAATAACCTGAGGATAGTTTTTTTTCTGCTAAAAACAGTACATAAATAGTTAAGAAAATCATCTAAAATATCACTTTTCATTTATTCCACAAAGAAAAGACCCTATTAAACATAAACAAATAATATTTGCAGTATTTTTACAACATTTTTTCAATTTTAATAATAATATCTCCGATTGTTGAATAGCTGAGAATTCGATCTCGAGTGTTTCCACTTTGTTTGTATTTATAATTATATGGTGCTCATTTCACGAGTACTTTGCTTCCCGTTAGCAAATGTATTTGCTTCCTCATAGAGGAAGCATTAGTTATTTTTTTTCAATAGAAGACAAACCAAAGGCTTCATTTTGAGAAATTTAAAAATAGAAATTTACAAAAAATACAAAATTACAAAATAATACAAACAAGCTTTAAATACAAAGACAAATCAGACAAATCAAATTTTGTATTCAAAATGATAATTTTTCGAGCTGGAAAAGGGAAGGGAAAAGTTCTGTCGCGCTCTATCCCTTTGCCAGCTTTATGGGTTTTTAAAAAAAATTTTCAGAATTATTCTATTTCAAAATTTATGATCAAAAAATCTTTTCTATTCTCGCATCAACTTTAAATTATGAGAATGAGATCATTTTTAGTATGAAAATCGATTTTAAAAATATATAAATTACCATAACTTCCCTACTCTTTAATAAAATGTATTAATGTTGTAGGTCAATCGATTCGTCTCGAACCAAGGAATCTTTTATATTCTTGCATCAACTTTGAATTATATTGAAGAAAAAAGTTTTACTATAAAAACCCGTATTTTCAAATATTATGCATTACCATAGCTTCCTTACTCTTCAATAAAATGCATTAATACTATAGGTCAATCGATTCGTTTCGAATCAACACATATTTTGTGTTTTTGCATCAACTTTGAATTATGTTAATGAAAAAAGTTTTACTTTAAAAGACTGATTTTAAAAATATATAGATTACGATAACTTCCTTACTCTTTAATAAAATGTATTAATATTGTAGGTCAATCGATTCGTCTCGAACCAAGGAATCTTTTATATTCTTGCATCAACTTTGAATTATGTTGAAGAAAAAAGTTTTACTATAAAAAACCGTATTTTCAAATATTATGCATTAACATAGCTTCCTTAATCTTCAATAAAATGTATTAATATTATAGATCAATCGATTCATCTCGAATCAACACATCTTTTCTGTTCTTGCATCAACTTTGAATTATGTGAATGAAAAAAGTTTTACTATAAAAAACCGATTTTCGAAATATATAAATTACCATAACTTCCCTACGCTTTGATAAAATATATCAATATTATAGGTCATTTGATTCTTCTCGAACCAAGGAATCTTTTATATTCTTGCATCAACTTTGAGTTATGTGAATGAAAAAAGTTTTACTATAGAAAACCGATTTTTAAAATATTATTGAGTGCTAAAAAAAATTGCAACAATTATTTTCAGAAATCCTTTGGTCAGTTTCAAGATATTAGTGGGGAAAATAAGCCCTCCAAATTTCATCAATTTATCTGCAACCGTTTTCAAGTTATCGTGTTCAGAAAAAAGTGTGACATCCACACATCCTCACACACACCCACACACGTCCGGAAAATTGCTTAGAACATTGTATTAGACATTTTGAATTTGAGGAAGGTTCAATTAAATAAATCTAGAAATTTTGGTAAAATGTTACCATCACAAAGCTTCCTCTATGAGGAAGCAACAATTATTAACAAAATCCTATAATGACCGTCGATTTGTTGAAAAAATAGAATATTTTTGTATAATGCATTCATTTTGTTTCAATTTTCCAAAAGCTACAAATATTTCAATACATTTAAATACTAAATTTTAGGATGAAAAATGTCAAAATCTTAATTTTTTGACTGAATAATCTGTAAAAAAGCGATGAAGTACGATTTTCGAAGAAAACTAAATTTCGTCAAAAAATGCCCTTAGCACCGTTTAGCTTTTCCTGCTTTACATATATATTTAGAGATTTTTATAAAATCAGAAATTATTATACATTTTGCTGAATACCTTTTTTAAATCATAGCCAGATATAAACAATAACTTTTTGTTAGAAAAAAACCATCTTATAGGGTAACTTAAATCATACTTCATCTATTTTAATTTTTTCTGCTGTGTAAAACTGCGAAAAACCAATTTTTACCTCTTAAAATCGAAAAATAGTTTAAAAAAACAAAAAAAAACAAGTGAGATTCAAAAATTCTAGGGGGGTACTTTTGTAGCAATTTTTCCAATGAAAATTTTTTTGTCTTAACTCGCTTTGTTATCCAGAAAAACGGGAAATTTCAATTAACTTCAATTAAACATGGATTTTTTTAGAAAGGCATCTCATAACTTTAAAAATTGCGTATATTATTACTAAACCACGAAAAGTTCGCACTGGATTAAAAAAATTCATGAGAATGTGAGAATGACAACTGAATAAGGACCAATAATTAAATTATTTCTGTACTACATAACAGAGAATTCACTTAAAATTATCAAAGTATGTGGCAATTATTTACAATGTTTCGGGGAAGTAAAAATTTAATTTTGAATTTTCCTGTTTTCGAGGGCAGAAAACCCAAATGGTAATTATACAGTTGTGATTCTTATAATTTTAAAATGCATTTTTTTCGAGTGAAAAGAGTATAGTTTTTTTATACATATTTCGAATATGTATAGATAAACAGTGTATTAAATTACTTGAAATCGTTAAAAACAGAATTTCAAAAAATTGTTCTCAGTTGACATTTGTATGTCTTCAATTATAGTATATTATTTGAACTCAAATTGATTATATTTTTTAAATAAAAAATGGGTTGATAGACCACGAAATATAAAATTTGAAAATCCATCCTCTTTAACTACAAAGCTATACAGTATTTATTTTTATCAACACTTGTCCCTAATGCAATTCTGATTACAACGAATTAAATTTCCCACTCTAACATTAACCAAGCCAAAAGCAGAAGCAGAACACACTGAACTACTTTTTTTATTCTGTGCTTCAGAGGCGTAAAGAGTCATCTAATTATTTAAAAAAACTCATGTAAATTGTCTCACTTTAGACAGATGCACCTGCACACTGAAGAGTACCCATTTATAATATATACACATACATATTCATGAACATACACATATTCATGCATAGTCTCATTACAAATACGGTGTAATTCGGTGCAACGAACTCATCATTTTGAAGGAAAGTAGAAAACTGAAATATGGCTGAAGTTTTTCTTTATCTTCGTCGCTGCGTGCTAACTGATAATTTCATGCCCGCGTTAGGGTACTGTTATAAAAAAAGCAGCATCAATTTAAGCCACGTGCATCTCTTAGGTGAATAATCAGCTTAGTGAGGCTTGCAACGGATGTGTCTATACTTAAGATATATGTGTGTGTGTGTCTGTCATTAGGCACATGCCGGTAAGGTTGGATACAATACGACCCAACCATGAATGCATGTTCATTCCCTGCCAAACTATTCTTGAATTACGGTTTTGTCAAACCTAGGTTTCGTTTTTTATCCAAATCACGTCACGCTATTTTGAACACCCCATGTAGAAATTGCGACCAGGATTTGCAAGGGCCCCGCCTAGTTTTCCCTATTTCTGATCGGGCGCTGATCGGGAAGAGTATAGAGGTCCATACTAGTTATCTAACGCTGTTTTAGCCGGGCTCTATCTACACCATCTAATCAGGTGCTAACGGGAATAACCTTTTACCGCCTGTCTAGACCCTCCCTATTTTCCGGTACGTTCGACATTCAGGTGTAATATAAATATATGTGAAAAACTATTTGTTGACGAAAAAATGAATGAGAATATTTAAATACATACCAATTTTGGATACATAATTTCAGATGTTTATATACTAAAGTATAATTTAGTGAGCAGAAACTTCTGAAGATGGTACTCCATTATATATAATATAGTGCCATCTTCAGGGAATTCATCTGGGTTATGCTGGCTACGGCCCAACCAGTTCCTGACTAGAACTTTTCGGTCCTTTTATCCTAATCAGGACCCAACTAATGCCTGACTAAAATACCAGATTAGGGCCTAACTAGATACATTAAGTTCTTCTAGGCATAAAGAATGGAAGATCTTAACAGAGCGTTAAAGGGGCCTGACTAGAACTTACTAGTTTAGTTGTTCTAGTGAGATTCTGACCTCTGCCCTACTGGAAATGGGGGAAAATGGGGCGATTTCTACATGAGATTTTTTCCACATGTCATAGCCCAAAATGCTCTCAAAATAGGTTGAATAGGGAGATTTTTCACGAAAATGGGAGAATAAATTATTTAAAAAAATGATATTGCATTTTCAACAAAATAGTTGAATTTGCAAACAAAAAAGATTATTCTTCTACCAAAGGAGCTTTTAGTTGAATTTTTAACAAAATAATTGAATTTTCAACAAAATATTTGAGTCTTTAACCACATTGTTGGATTTTCAACAATTGCATTCGTACGGAAAATAGATGAATCTTCAAGCCAAAAAGATGAATTTTGTAAACAAAAGAATTAAATTTTAAACATAATAGTTGAACTTTTAACCAGATAGTTGGATTTTCGACAACATCCAAAATTAATTAAATTAACCAAACAGTTGCATTTACAACCAAATTGTTGAACTTTCAAGCAAAAGTGACGAATTTTCAACCTATAAAGATGAATTCTCAACCAAATGATCGAATTTTTTGAATAAAAAAGGTTAAACTTCTACAAAAAGGACGAATTTTCTATCTGGAATGACGAATGTTCAACAAAACTGTTATTTTTGTTAACAAAATAATTAAATTTTTAACTAAAGAGTTGAATTTTCAACCTGTAAAGATGGATTCTCGACCAAATAGTCGAATTTTTTAACAAAGAACATTAAACCTATACAAAAAAAGACGAATTTTATATCTAAAACGATAAATGTGCATGAAAACAGTTTATTTTTTAACAAAATAATTAAATTTTCAACAAAATAGTCAAATTCTTAACAAAATAATTAGATTTTCAACAAGATAGTTCAATTTTTAACGATCGAAGATTTTTCAACCAAGAAAGAATTTTCAACCAAGTTGTTGATTTTTTAACCCAAAAATACGAATTTTCAACAAAGCCGTTTAATTTTTAAGCCAAATAATAGAATTTCCAACAAAATAGTTCATTTTTCAACTAAAAAAATGGGTCTTAAACTAATAAAATGAATGTTTAACAAAGTAGTAATAATAGTACCTAATGAATTTTCAATAAAGAAGATTAATTTTCTACAAAAGCAGACAAACTTTCAACTGAAACAGATAAATATTCAACTAAAAATGGAATCGTTAAATTTTAAATTAAAAAACGATTTTTTAAAGAAAAAAATCAAATTTTCCAACTACTTCAATTCAACTACATGAGGGGAATTTTTAAACAGAATAGTTAAATTCTTAACTAACAAAATACATGAATTTTCTATCAAACGGTTGAATTTTTAATTTATGAAAAATCAATTTCCAACCAAAAATGGAATATTTTCAGATAAAAAAATCAATAAAAAAAAAAATAAATGAATTTGCAACAAAAAAGGTCATTTTCAACCAAATAGTTTAAGTGTCTGCAAAATTTTCAAATTTTAAATAAAGAAGGTGAATTTTTAACCAAGAGTATTAACTTTCTACCAAAATAGACGACTTTTTAAGGAAGTAGTTAAATTTTCAATCAAGGAGATGAATTTTCAATGAATTCGTAACCAAAAAAAAAAGAACTTTTTATAAAGTCGTTCAACTTTAAATGAAGTGGGTGATTTTTTAACCAAAAAAAAATGAATTTTCAGCTAAAATGATGAATCTTTAGTAAAAAAAAAAATTAATTTTCCAGAAAAGACTTCAACATTCAACCAAAGAGTTGAATTTTCAAAGAGATGATTTTTTAACCAAGAGTTGATTTTTTAATCGAACAGATTAATTCTCTACCAAAAAATATGAATTATCAACTAAATATATGAATTTTCAACTAAGTAGTTGCATTTTTGGACCAAAAATAATGAATTTTTCACCAAAATAGTGTCATTTTCAATAATATAATTATATTTTCAACCAAATACTAGAATTTTCAACTAAAAGAGATGAATTCTGAACCAAAAAGATCATGGTTTCAACCAAAAAAATTAGATTTTCACCAAGAATAGTTCAATTTTCTTAATGGTTTCTATTAATTTAGTTCACATTTAACCGAAAAAACGATAAAAATGGGAAAGTTCTTGAAAAAAGCGAAAAAAATAAAAATAATTCTTTAAAATAGGGGAAAAGAGGGGAAGTATTAGTATATGTAAGGTACCAAATAGTATTGAACCATAATATTATTCATTGTTCGATTGACGGTTATTAGGGTGATTTTCCCCAGTTGCATGAATTTTGTTCTTTACAATTCAATATTGCACTTAGATTTTGTTCAGATTTTTACAATGACATTCAAAGTTGGCTCAAGGTCATTTTCTCAATAAAATGTTGATTTAATGACATTTTCTCTAGTTTTTTTTCTATAGAGCAGCAGTGTCAATTTATTCATGTCAGCAAAAAAAAATTAGTCAAGTTGTTTGATAAATGTTTGTCATATTATTTGAAGGACATTCCATGTCATTTCGCAAAAAATGAGCTTTTTGTAAATTCTGATAATGAATAAACAGTGCTCACACTTGCATATTAGAGATGGTAGTTTATCGCAAACTAAGTTTTCCTCTTTCTTTTCTAAAAGGTAAATCATTATCCCTTCTTCTGCACTTATGATAATTTTTAATTTAAAGGAAAATTAAAAAAAAAAACTTTCATTCGAAAGAAAAAAATTTTGAATTGCCATTTTTCGTAAAATGACTTTGAATGACCTCAAAGTAATATGACACGCAGTTATTAAACCTTTTGACTAATTTTTTTTGTCGCAATTAATAAATTGACTCTGTTTCTCAAAAAAGAACTAGAGAAAATTTAATTGAATCAACATTTTACATATTAGGAAAATGACCTTGAGCCACCTATGAATGTCATTGTAAATGTCTGAAAAAAATCTAAGTGCAATATTGAATTTTTAAGAACGAAATTCATGCGCGACAGAAATGAATAATCAATAAATAGCGTCAGTTTAATTAAGAATAGCCATTTTTGCCCTAAAATGGCCTTGAGCGACCTTTGAATGTTATTGTCAAAATCTGAAAAAAAAATCTGAGTGCAATATTGAATTGTGAAGAACATAATTCATCCGCGCCAGAAATGAATAATCAATTAATAGCGTCAATTTAATTAGGAATGAGCATTTTTGCTCTAAAATGGCCTTGAGCGACCTCTAAATATTTTTTTTTAATTCTGAAACAAATCAGAGATCATTTTATCGGCAAAAGGAACAATTTGTAGGGGTGCCAAGTTGAATTAAAAAAAAAAAAAAAAAAAATCACGCTGACGATTATATAAAATTGCATTTATATTTCGTATTTAAAAATAGAAGTGGGTTCAGCAGCACCCTAAATGAACAGTGTCAATTTTACGCCTCTTTGGTTTACAATATTCAGTCTTCCTCAAAGCCTTGCGCATAGAGCCTGTTCGAGTGCAACCTCGAGAGGCCCGTCTTTGCCATACAAATTTGAGTTACTCCATTTCAGGGATACGGTCGAGGTCGCTGCTGAAAGTTTCACGGTTCGCAGAAAGTGCGACGACCAGAATTTGCAATGCGAGAAGGGAAAGAGGAACAATGCTCCCATAGATGTTGCCAGATAAGTGAAATTGGTTGGACCTCAGGGTATCGTAATACCCTCTGTCCATTACCGGCTTCGACTTATCAGCCTATCTTCTCATGCGTATACCTTCTCCTTTAAAAAATCTGACAGTCTTGCATAAATACTTCTGTGCCTCCACAACATTTTCTTATAAACATTATTATTAGTGTCTTGTTA
Organism: Andricus curvator; assembly: GCA_932195095.1. Lineage (NCBI taxonomy): Eukaryota > Metazoa > Arthropoda > Insecta > Hymenoptera > Cynipidae > Andricus > Andricus curvator. The sequence goes on along the minus strand of CAKNYM010047251.1, from coordinate 27,581 downwards.
AGCTGGTCCATTTAAGTACCGTAGCACTGCGGTTAAAAACCTATTGTGCCAGACGACTCACAGTGGGAGGAAACGCATTTTTTTCGTTCAAAAAAGTCTACAGCCTTCAATTTGACCCCGATTTGCAATTATTTTTTACATTCTCATTCTAATGAGAAGGTATTGGTTTTAAGTAAAATTTGACGTGGTCGGTTTTCATCAAATCTCCACGTTTTGAGACCCCCGGAGCTAGAAAAAACGATTTTTACCAAGGTTTCTGTCTGTCTGTAGTCTGTCTGTTGTCTGTAGTCTGTCTGACTGTAGCCACGATAACTTTCGAAAAAATGATCAGATTTGATTGAGCTTTGGCACAATTTTTTATGGCCTAAAAAGAAAGAACGAGTTCGTTAACCAGCTATTTTGGATGAAAATTCAAAAAGTGAGCACATTTTGAAAATTTTTGAGACCACTTTTTTTGAAGATTTGAAAATTCTATGTACGGTTATTAGTAGTAAGCAAAATGACAAACAAAATATGCTAATGACTTTTCGTGATAAAAAAAAAATTACAGGAGTTATAGCATTTTCAAAATTCCAAAAAACAAACGAAAATGAACATTTTAAGCCGAAAAACGCACGATATGAAAAAAAGTCAAGAAGAGAAAAACGTTGCTTCTTGAACACCCTATGATATTTTTATAACAACTTTTTGAATTTTTTGAAAAATAAAAAATTCAAATTTTGATCGCACAAAAAAATAATGAAAAATAAAAAATTCCATTTTGCTGTGAAACTATGCAAGATACGAGAAAAGATCATTCCACCAAAGCTGTGCACCTAAAAAAGATCTACAAATTTCTTATCATTCACTTTTTGATATGACGCGTAGTTTTTGTTTTATTCGTAAAAAACAGCATTGAAAATAGAAAAATCAAATTTTTAGACGAATAACGCGAGCTACGAAAAAAATGACAGGAACAAAATTTGTTCATCCAAGGAAGAGGTACAAATTTGTTGTGAATCATGTTTCGATAGGATGCGTAGTTTTTGTTTTATTCGTGAAAATAACATTGACAGTAAAAAAAATCAAATTTTTGAAAAAACAATGCAAGGTACGAAAACAGATAAATGAACAAAAATTGTGCATTCAAAAAAGATTTACAAACTTGCAATCAATTTTTGTTGTAAGAATATATTCAAAATGAAAAAATTAACTGTTTTGAAAAACGGCACAAGCTAAAATAAAATTTTAACTAATAAAATTTGTCGCCTAAATTATATCATTATTTTTCATTTCAAATCAAATATAAATTTAGTAATTTGTATATGAAGAACATATAACACGAAGCACAACAGCCAACAGCCATACCACGCTGAAAAAACGAGTTCTCGTCAGATCACTGAAGTTAAGCAGCGTTGGGCGCGGTTAGTGCTTGGATGGGTGACCATTCGAGAAAACTGAGTGCTGTTGGCACATCGTGGGTGTGGTGAGCCCACACTTGTAGTTATTTACTACAAGAAACTAACCTAGAAACACTACTCGAATCGGGTAGTGTCACGCCTACCCTGAAAGGGAAATGGCTTAATGGTATACAAAGTGCGCGCTCAGTGTATTTACCAAATCCCACGCCGTAAGTGCGTTCAAACTTTTTTTTCTATCATACGGTGCACAGAACCGAGCGTGGAACGCAAGGTTCAAATGATTTTCAAATCAAATATCGAGCGCGAAGCGCGAGTGTCTGGATGAGAATGTGTTCCTTAAGGTCGATAGAACCTTGAGTAAATAAAGTTCCTTTTCAGTCTAAAATAAAAACAAATTTACCAATCACTTAATATGTAGAGGTTTTGATAATTTTATAATATTTGCAAACAAACTTTTTCTTTTCATCAAAGTCCAACACGAAGTTGAAAAATCTAGAGGAGCCGAGCGTAAAGCGCGATGTAGATACACCCGAGCGCGTAGCGCGAGGTGAATACATAATCGAGCGCGAAGCGCGAGATCCAACAGTTGCGCGCCCTAGGCGCGCTCAAACTTGCGAGCCGCGCGCTAAGCGCGCGATGAGAATGTGCCCGCAAAGCAGGCAGATTTTTTTAAAATTGAAGTGCGCTAAATTTCACAGAGCAACTTGGTCAGAGATTTGTGCATTTTCATTTGTTTATTTATTATATTTTTACTCAAAGCATGAGGAAATCGAGATTTTTCACAAAATCATTATTTACTCTTTAACAACGGTTTGCAGATAATGAAAATCATCTTAAATCAACGCAAGAGTACTCTCAAAAAACAAATAATTTGTTGATTGTATGTTTTATTTGGAGGAAATTTAACCATAATATTGAAAATTCGATTCTTGTTTGTTTGTCAACTATTTTGTTGAAAATTCTTCTTTTTTTTTGAAAATTAATTTTTAAACTGAAAATTTGATTATTCCATTTCTTAATGAAAATTTATCTTTTTTAGTTAAAAATTCAACTATTTCTTTAAATAATAATGTATTTTGTTTAGAATTGGTATTTTTTTATAGAAAATTAATCTTCTTGGCTGAAAATTCAACTATTTGGTGACAAATTAATTTACTTTCTAGGAAATTGAACAATTTTGTTATAAGGTCATTTTTATTGAAAAATTAACTGATTTTTCGAAAAATTGTCCTTTTGGTTGAAAATTTCTTATTTTTGATTCAAAATCATCTTTTTTCACTGAAAATTTAACTATTCCATTTCTGATTGTAAATTTATCTTTTGTAGTTGAAAATTCGACTGTTTGCTTGAAAATTTATGTATTTTGTTAAAAATGTGTCTTCTTTGGTAGAAAATTCTTCTTCTTGATTAAAAATGAATATTTTTAAATACTACTAAGGTAAACGTCCCAGTAATCGTGGCGGTCCCAGTAATCGTCAGTTTTGAAGTATAAACACCAGAAGTAAGTATTTTCCGCATCAAAATACATTCCTAAAATATTTTTGAGTAAGTTTAAACTGTGCTTGTTGTAGAAACCAAATTAGTTTTTTTGTACAAATAGTGCACATGGTTAAAAAAATTGATTTGTATTGCCGGTGGCGATGAATCATGAAACGTGGAAAATATCTTAACATTTAGGTTAGGAAAGACGTTTCTTTGCTTAAGCTTTTAATATGTCCAAAAATTACTTGATCAGGACGAAAATGATTTTTTTGTAATAAAAGATCATTTTTGTTTCATAAAATTAAGTAAAGTCTTCATTTAGTACCTTCTCGTTCGATAAATATCGGGCACGATTATAGGGACATTTCAAAAGCATAGTTGCTCGAGTAATCGCGACCGGTCGCGAAGACTAGGACGAATCTGTCAAAATTTTATTTCCATATTTCGTTACAAATAATGATTTAATTAATTTCAAAAAGGCGTGAAATAAAATCGGAGAACTGACTTGTTACTGCGTGAAAAGTAATTGTAATATAACTTAGTGCTTAAAACTGAAAAAAGGTGATGTAAAATATTGGCATGACTTTAGTGATTTCATTATCATTTTTTTAGTTTATTATCATTTTTCAGTGGAGTTAATATTTATTAAGTAGTTTTTCATTAGCTAACATTAATCTATACTGCATAATATAAAGAAAAATGTGTAACAAATATATAATTATTGATAGTTTTAATGTTTTGACAACGTAAACAGAACATAACCTCCAAATACACATGATTTTTTTAGTCACTGCAATTTATCAAATTTCGTCATTGTTTTTATAATTTATGTTGCAAAAAAGTTAATTATACAAATTACCAGTGTGTAAATTTTTGTATCTCATGGAATCATGTTGTACTTAGCCATTTTATAGAATAAAGTTAGGTTATATGACTTTATACAAATGAATATTATTTTTCGAACTTTATTTTAAAAAGGAAAATGTTAATAATTTTTAATTATAATATTCAGTATTATGAACGAATTTCAGCATTGTAGTTATCACTTATCGTAATAAAAATACTAATAAATATTTATTTCGATTTAATTTTGAGACCACTTTATTTCTTATAAATAAAATATTAATTTTATTCGAAAATATTTGTAATTGGAATAGAAACTAAAAATTTTAAAAGAAAATTCATTTTTATTATGATTAATTATTATAATGTCCATCAGACGTATTGGAACTATCAGAAGTTTCGATTTTGAGGTTATGTTTCGACGGATTTCATCTCGGAGGTCTCAATCTCTCAATCAATATAAAACTAACAATACATCTTTCATTTAATTAAATTATACTTAAAATACAAAATTTTGGTTAAAAGTCATTTTCTTAATTTAAGATTCATCATTTGAGTTGAAAATTTATCTCTTTGGTTGAAAATATAACTATGTCATTGAAAAATCGTTCTTTTTTGGTTGAAAATTTATTTCTGAACTGCAAATTTAACTACTCCAATCGAAGATTCATTATTTTAGTTTAAAATTCATCTCTCTGGTTGAAAATTTAACTGTTTGTTGAAAATTCGTTCCTTTTTGGTTGAAAATTAATTTTTTAACTGAAAATTTCAATATTTAATTTTTGATTGGAAATTTATCTTTATCAGTTAAAAATTCAATTATTTGTTTGAAAATTTATTCTTTTAGTTGAAAATTCGTCTTTTTCAGGAAAAAATTAATCTTTTCGGTTGATAATTCATGTTTTTGGCTAAAGTGATCAATCAAAAAGTAATCCTTTTTGGTTGAAAATTCGTGCGATTCTATCATTTAGGGGGAGTAATCCACCATAATTTTATGTAATCCAGAGTAATGCACCTCCGTTGGACAATCAAAAACATCTGCGATGCAAAAAATCTACTAAGTAAAACTATCATAAATTTGTAAAATGAAAGTTGGCCAAGTAATTTGGAAGAAATATTCATAATAAAGTATATTAAGAAATTTGTTATAAAGTTATAAAATTCCAGAACTTGATGGGATTGAATGTAAATTGTATGGGCAAAATTATTTTCAAAAATTGCTGGGTATGGGAGCAAAGAAAATTCTAGGGTATTACTTTGATCATGAAGTTGGATCAAAGTGATTCGCAGCAGAGTGATACGTTAGATTGAAATGATCAACGGCTATACCACGCTGAAAACCCCAGTTCTCGTCAGATCACTGAAGTTAAGCAGCGTTGGACGCGGTTAGTACTTGGATGGGTGACCATTCAAGAATACTGACATGAGTGCTGTTGGCACATCGTGGGTGTGGTGAGCCCAGACTTGTAGTTATTTATAACTACAAGAAAAACCTAGAAACACTACCCGAATCGGGTAGTGTCACGCCTACCCTGAAAGGGAAATGGTTTAATGGTATATATATACTATCAAAATTATTTGACAGTTGACAGTAAACATTGAATTTGTTGTTAAGAACAGACAGACAGTTACCGACAAAATTGTATGATTTTTGGACTCTTGGAGTGCTGAAACATAAAGATCCTTTAAAAACTAGAGATTAAACATTTGGACGATCCCATTACACTCTCATCAATTACAATTTAAAAACATAACGACTCTCGGTTAATTGGATCGTGAATTTGGGCTCGTAAACTTTTTTGATTTTCGAAATTGGATCATTTTGATATTAAATACTATAGAAGATTAAATTGAGCTACAGCACTTTTGATACCTCAGGGTTTAGTGTGAGATTGATGGTATCATATAATTCCGAAAATGTTAAGAATGTCTGAAATGACTTTTTAAAATATATTTGAAAAATCTCTATAGGGTACTTTATAAAAAAGTTGCAGCAATATTTGTTTCCAAATTACTTCGCCAACCACGTTAGTCCTACTATTGAATTATGTAGGGAGGTTTCAGGTCTAGTGCAATTTGTCGAATACCTTACTTTCCAACAGTGTCCATAGTTATCGGCAAATAATGTCAGAAATTACTGAGAGTTTTCCATAATTTTGGAAATCTGACATCCCTATTAATTCTTTTATTTATTTATATCAATATACAAAATTCGACAGTATCGTGTTTTTATTTTGACAATCCAAAGACTTGAAATCAAAAGAGGAAATGACCGGGAACTTTTTGAGATCTAGAAAAACCAGAAAATGAAAGTAAATCTATTTACTGACTGGAAATTTTTCTTATTTGAGTTCAAAAACCTATCCGATCACTTTAAAATTGATTTGATATATATTTTTTTAACGTACTGTCTAGCATTAGGGAATTTTCTGTTCATTTAACCATTTTTGAGCTCGTTCGGATCACGGAAATTTACGTAATAATATCCCAAAATCTATATTTTGAAACATACAATTTAAATCATGACTATACATTTTTTTTAAATGAAAGACACTCTTTAATTAACTTGATTTTATATTTTGTGTTTCAGGAACCGCAAAGCATCCTCTAATTCAGAAACCAGAGATTTGTTGGTGAGTTTTTTCTTTAAAAATTTGATTATTTATATTTACACTATATGCATCAAAAGTCAAAGTGTTTGTTGATACATAAGTTGTAAATGCGACTTAAATGTTAATTAAATTATATTTTAATTTGTTGAAATAGTAAATGGGTGCATCCATATATTACGTGACACTTTAGGGGGGGGGGGTCTGGCAAACTCTTATATAGGAGGGGAGGAGGGTCATAAAGGTTTTGTAACACGTGAAATTTCTCTGATCAAAAAATAAAATTGCAATACGTGGCGATACATTAAATACCAATATTATCAAAACAAAAAACTAGTAGTTGCATTTTTAACCAAATAGTTGAATCTTGAAGCCGAGATACGAATTTTTTAGAAGACATTTCAATTTTAAACCCGAAAAGTTGAATTTTCAACCAAGAAAGATGACTTTTCTACAATAACACATGACTTTTTAATCCAAAAGGACAAATTTTTAACAAAATAATTAAACTTTCAACAAAATAGTTGCATTTTTTCTGAATAACTGAATTTATAACTTACAAAGTTGAACTTTCAATCAAGAAGGGTATCTTTTACCAAAATACGAATTTTCAACAAATTAATGAGTTTTCAACCGAATAGTTGAATTTATAACTAAAAAAGATAAGTTTACAACCAAAAATGAAATAAAAATAATCAAACTTAATGAGCACAACTTCAGGGCGTATTAGCATCAGTTTGTAAAACAGAATGACAAGATTGGGCTTATGAAAGTAGACCGCGAAAGGAAGCGGTTTTTTAAAATGTTATCCTGAACACAGAGATTCATTTAGAGGTGAAAAATAATTATTAAAATAATAGAGTGATTGATGGCGTTAATAATGTACAGGTGTTCAAAATACACCTTCCTCGAGGAAGTTGTGTTCATAACTAAAATTTCAGACAACCATTTTTAAACAAATCATTTTAAGAATTAAACTCGATAGTCCAAGTACTTAAAATACATCTTCCTCGGAGAAGTTGTATTCGTAACTGAAATTTAAAGCAAGCTGATCGGTTTCAAAGGTCTCGTCATTTCAAGAATTAAACCCGGTAGTCCAGATGTTTCAAATACACCTTTCTCAAGGGAGATGTGTTCATAACTATAATTTCAGACAACCTCATGTGTTTTCGAAGGTCTCGTAATTCTAAGAAGTGAACTCGGTATTTTAGGTTTTTGAAATACATCTTTGTCTTGGAAGTTGTGTTCGTAGTAGAAGTTTGAAACACGTAGATCGTTCTTCAAACGTCTCGTCACTCTAAGTAGTAAACCCGGTAATCCAGGTGTTTAAAATACATCCTTCTAGAAAGAGAGTTGTGTCCATAACTTAAATTTAAGATACGCTGATTTTTTTGTTGTCTCGTCTTAATTCTAAGAATTAAACCCGGTAGGTCAGATGTTTAAAATACACCTTCCGTAGAGGAAGTTGTGTTCATAACTAAAATTTTAGACAACCTCATGGGTTTTCGAAGGTCTCGTCATTCTAAGAAGTAAACTCGATAGGTTAGGTTTTTTAAATACATTTTCCTTGTGGAAGTTGTATTCTGAATACCTGGACCACCAGATTTACTTCTCAGAATGGCGAGACCTTCGAAATCCCATTAGGGTGTCTTGAATTTCAGTTATGAACACAACTTTCTCGAGGATGACATATTTTAAACACCTGGACTACCAGGTTCACTTCTTAGAATGACGAGAAATTTGAAAAATTATCAGTGTGACTCAAATTTTAGTTATGAATACAACTACCTCGAGGAAGATGTATTTTAAACACCTGGAGTACCAGGTTTATTCTTCAGCATGGCTAGACCTTCGAAAGACGGTTGAAGAATCTTGAATTTCTATTCTGATTACACTTTTTTCGGAGAAGATGTTCTCTGAATACTTGGAGTACACCAAAGTTACTCTTTACAGGAACGAGACCTTGGAGAAACGGTCAAGGAATTTCAAATATCTGTTGTAAACACACCATCCTCGAAGATATATTTTGAACATCAAGACTACTAGGTTTACTTTTCAGGTTGGCTAGACCTTCGAAAAACTGTTAAAGAATCTTAAATTTCTATCTTGAACACATCCTCCTCGGGGAAAATGTATTTTAAGCACTTGGACTACCAGGTTCACTTCTTAGAATGACAAGGCCTTTAAAAATTATCAAGGTAACTAAATTTCAGTTCTGAACGCCCTGCAGTTGACGATTTTCGAAAAACATTCCTTTCTGTCAAATTCAAGTCTGGCGAATCGACCCTCGATCGAGATTTACTGATATTTGCAAACAAACATCCACAACCTCAATAATAATAAATTGAAATAAACGGGGCTAAGTAAATGATTTTTTTTTCAAAATTTGATCAAAAATTTAATTTCAAACGGTTTTCGTTGTTCATCATTCAAGTCAAAGGTTTAAATAATTTCATAATGTGTCGAGTAGTTAAAATTTAATGACAGATAATTGATCTCGAAATTTGAATCAAGTTGATCACGAATATAGATATCAAAACGTTGCATCCTTTTGATCCATTTGCCATATCAACTTGATACCTTGTAGTTTTGTGTGCCGGAAAACATAAATTCTTGTGAATCATCACTTAAAAATGTAAACATTGTTGGACTTAGAACCTCCCCCTGCATGACTTCTTTCGTTACATCTACCGATCCAGAGATGCCCTTGTTTCCCTTGATCGCAATATTAGCTTTAGAGTAGAAATCTATTACCAATCTAATGAATTTTGACCCACAACCTTTCGAGATTCATTTCTTCCATAAGATAATATGATTAACTGATGGAAAGGCTGCTTTAAAGTCAAGATAGAGTAGAAAAAATTTGCCTCCGTTCAGTCTCAGACGATTTTGAATCATTGCGTTAAGGGTAAATATCTGATCCGTACAACCTCTTCCCCTCCTGAAACCTGCCTGCCACTCTAGAAGGAGTTACATGTCTTCAGCCCAAGCTGTCAGACTTTTCGAAAGAATCTGCATAAATAACTTTGTAACACAGTTAACTAAGGCAATGGGGCGGTAGTTAGAAGGATCACTGACATCCACTTTCTTGTGTATCATTCTAAGAAATGTTTGAGACCACGATATTGGGACCTTTTCGACATCAATTATTTTATTAAATAACGAGTTTAAGTAGAGGATCAGATTGCCAGGCAAATTTTTTGAAAACTCATAGCTAATACCATCCGGACCAGGGGCCTTACCATTTTTGACTGTTTCAAGCTTGAAATAGTTTCATCAAGAGTTATATGTGAATCAAGGTAAGGATTTCAAAAATTATTAATCGTTATTAGGTAAAAATTTGGATCCCGAACAAGGCAAAGAGATTTCATCTATCATTCAGAATTGCTGAGAGTCGATTGCATTCGCGAGAGAATCTAATAAGGAATTCTTATAGCCTTCCTTCTTGGAATCTCATAATTTTGCATCTACTTTTTTACAATTCGTATAAATCGATACAACATCAGGATTGACTTTTTTTGCTCGCAATTCTTAAGTACTTGTTACAGATCTTTTTTACTCTTTCTGCATTGTGCATCAAACCATGGCTTCGAACGACTCAGTTTTTTAGTCGGTTTTACAAGCATGTTAAGTTCTCTCGCTGTCTCTTTAATTGCATTAATCAAATTTGTCGAAAGGTCATCTATCGACAACATTGCAAAGTTCATATTTGGAGCGTACTGAATAATTTTTTTTTTAATTTATCAGCAAAGTCGTTATTCCACTTAAAAAAGGGATGCTTGAATGGTTCGCATAATTTAAAGTCGAGTGATCTAATAACGTCAACGCTATAGGAAAAAGATCCGATTGAGTTGGAACCCTCAGCACTTGGAAATCCTTTATTGACTGAATTCCCACACTATTAGACCAGGCAAAATCTATAATTGAAGAACTTTTTTCTCTTAGGAATGTACATTCAGGACAAAAAAAACATTTCTTTCAAAGCTTTCTACCATCTGTTTTCCCCTTTTGTCCAGATCAGAGACCAGACTTGTTCTTACGTCATACAAATTTAAATTGTCACAGAGAGTTTCCTCCTCTAATTGATTAATTTCTCAAATTTTACCGTTAAAATCCCCTCCCAAAATTATCGAGTATTCCGGGTATTTCATTGACGAGTCAACGATTATTTAATTTATATTGTACAGAAAATTTTCAAAATTCGAATTAGGGCTAGAGTATATTGATCCAATAACTATATTAAAACTATTACCTTCGAGTTTAACAAAAATGTAATCCTCTGCCGCACATATCGTTTCCATTTTAAATTTGTTTGGGTTGTTGACGATTGGTAGACCCCCCTGTGCTCTTCCTTTTGAGGATTCTCATGTAGCTGCACTGTAGACAACTTGACAGTCGATGTTACGTTGAGGATACGTGATTTGAGGTGAAGAAGTAAGCCATGTCTCACTCACACGTATGATGTCATTTGTAGTATTGTGGTGATAGATATTATCTGGATTATTAAATCCCCTTGCATTCCAAAATATAATTCGAGTTGCTGGTACTGTTGGCGAACCGTTTATGAACTTGGGATCATTTTGAAGTTTTCTCCTCCCGGTGTTCCCTTTAAAAAAGCTTTGATTGAATTTCCTTTTTTAATATGCTTGATTTCTTTACTGGAATCTGTACTGGAAGAATGTGATTTTGGAGGGCGTCGTCTTGTCCTTTTCCTGCTAGTAGTAGAGCTTAAAGAAGAAGTTGAGATTCCCCCATCAGACTGATAAACATCCTCACTCTTCTCTGCCACAATCTTCGCAGTTAAAGATACATCGAAATACTGATTATCCATGAATAGTCGGGGTCCTTTAATCATTGAGGACTTCCCAAGACTCTCCAGCTTTTGTTGGCAATCTTGAAGCTTCTTGCGTATTTCTCTTTGTTTGTCAGTAAAATCATTTGCGAAAGATACCTTCAGTGAGCGCAGATTTTTAGCATTCCTAAATATCTCATATTTAAATCTCGAGTTCGTAAATGTAACTAGAACAGGTCTTGTTCTCTCTTTTTTCCGAGTCTAATCACCTTTTAAAAACAATCAATAGGTATATTAATTTTAGCTTCCTTGAAATTCTTGTTAACGGCGTCAAAAAGATTCTCGTTGTTAGTCAAATCTCCCTCACATTGAGATAAATTAAAATTTTTAATTTTAAAACTTTTTCGGGTTTCAATCGTGTGCGAAACTATGAATGTTGCCGACGTTTCGTGAACATTGCAGTTCACTTCTTCAGGGCTGACCTGAAACTGAAGTTTCAGGTTATGTTGTTCTTATACATGTATTCTCTACGATGCCTGTGATTGGCCAGAGCGCCCCATGGTGGGGACTGGTCGAACTTGATTGGCCAAAAAAGTTATTTTTTAAAAAACCCGGGAGGACGAAGAGCCAAATCGGATTAGTATTATATCCATTGTCCCTATTGATGTTATTAGGGTGTTTTAAGATTTCGATTGCTTCTCTATTTTTTCTTGGAAATTTATTGCACGTTTCTGCGATGACGGTTGTTTTGTCAAATAAAATGCTATGTCCTGTTTCGATATAATGCTCAGCTACTTCTGATTGCGTGAAATGTTTTAGCCTGACTTTACTCTCATGTTCCCTTACACGTTGGCCCTCCCGGTTTCTCCAATATAGACTGCGCCACAAGAACAAGGTATTTTATATGCTCCTGGATCACTGAAAGTTTCCTTTTTATCTTTAGGGTTATTTAGAAGTTGTCCTATTTTCGCAGGTGGCTTAAATATAGTTTGGATGTTGTGTTTGTTGAGAATTCTTCCTATTTGTTCTGTGATACCTTGAATGTAGGATAGGATGGTGGTCGTTTTTCTCTCTCTTTCTTTAGTAGGTTGTCTTGACTTGTTATATTAATTCGTTTGTTTGTGTAATCGTTTTGTATTAGCATTTGTTTAACATTTTGTAGTTCCTTTTGTAAGTTATCTTTATCTGTAATGGAGACAGCTCTGTATATGAGGGAGTTGATGACTGATTGCTTTTGATATGGGTGGTGGTGGGAGGAGGCATGTAGGTACCTGTTTGTATGGGTAGGTTTTCTGTAAACTTCATGTCCTAATGTGTTATCAGATCTTTTGTAAACTAGTGCGTCCAAGAAAGGCAATTTTCCGTTTTGTTCAATTTCCATGGTGAACTTGATACTAGGGTGTAACTGATTGATGAAATTGAAGAACTTGTGTAGTTCATCCAGTCCATGTCTCCAGATGACAAAAGTGTCGTCAACATAACGGCACCAAATTTCTGGTTTAAGCTTGGATTTGTTAAAGATTTTGGTTCCTAGATTTTCCATTAAGATGTTGGCTATTACAGGTGAGATTGGAGATCCCATTGCTGCTCCTGAGGTTTGTTCGTAAAATTGGTGATTGAAAGAGAAGTAGGTATTAGTGAGACAGTGTTCTATCAAAGGTGTGAGATTGGAGGGGAAGTTTGCAAAGAATTTAATAACATCGATTGTATCAGAGATTGGTACTTTCGAAAAGAGAGATACTACGTCGAAACTTACTAGGATGTTCTGGGGGTTGAATGTGAATCTGTTGTATCTTTTTGATGAATTGAAAAGAGTTTTGTACGTGTGTGATAGAATTTCCTGTGAAAGGATTTAGTTTTTTTGGCGAGAAAGCGTGCTAGGTTGTAAGTTGGTGAGTTTATTGCGCTGACGATCGGTCTGAGTAGAATGTTGTTTTTGTGGATTTTTGGGAGTCCGTAAAGTTTTGGAGAGATGGAATTAGTAGGTATTAATTTAGATATTGTTTCGCTGTCAAGTTTTGAGACTTTTAAGAGGGTTTTTGTTTTGCTGACTATTGTTTTTGTGGGGTCTTTTTTAAGTTTTTCATATGTATCGTCAGTTAGAAGGTCCATGATTTTGTTGTTATAGTCTTCTTTATTCATTACTACTGTTGTGTTGCCTTTGTCTGCGGGTAATATTATGATGTCTTTATTCTGATTGAGTTCTTTAATTGCTGTTTTTTCTTGTTTTGTTAAGTTTTAGGAGGGAAGTTGAGCTTGGCGTAAGATATTGGCCATCCTACGCCGCCGCATGTCATTCGCTTTTTCGGGTGGAAGGGTATATATTGTGGATTCCAAATTACTGATAATTTCTTCTTTCAAGATTTTGGAGGGAGCTACTGCAAAGTTATGTCCTTTAGATAAGGCTGAAATCATTTCATTGCTGAGAGGATGGTTAGAGATGTTTTTGACTGTGTTAGTTAATGGTGCGTGCTTTACTGGAAGTAATTTGTCAAATTTTATTTTTTGTTCCTGAGTGCAAAAATCTTTAATCCGTTGGGATTAAAGAGAGTGTTCGATAGAAAAAGGTGAAGTTTTAGTAGTTTCTTGGAAGTAGTGTGCAAGGAAAATTTAGTATGTTGTATTCTTTCTTTCAAGAGAAGCAAACTTGTTTTATGTAGAATTGATTTGGATTTAGATGTTCCCGAATGGGTTTTCAACTGTAAGAGTTTTGGGACGATGTTATTGTCCCTACACCGTTTTAAGAAAGCTAAAGATGTTAGTAGCTTAGCTTGAGAAGACTTGAGCTTAATAAAAGTGTTAGTTTTAGTAAGAAAACTCTCCCCGCTGACCTGAAACTGAAGTTTCAGGTTATGCTGTTCTCATAGATGTATTCATTCATAAATGAATACAGTCCTGAAGAAGTGAACTGCAATGTTCACGAAACGTCGGCAACATTCATAGTTTCGCACACGATTGAAACCCGAAAAAGCTTCAAAATTCAAAATTTTAATTTATCATAATGAATCATCGTGAAAGCATTAAGTCTACTTTCTTCGCATTGTAGAGAAGAATATTCCTAGATCTTTTTTTTATGTCTAAAAATTCTAGCTTTTTTTCAAGAAAATTGATTCTTTCTTCAAATGCTCAGTTCTTCTCTTCCAAAATATGACATCTGGTTTTGTAGATTTTGAGTTCTTCTAAGACCTTTTCATCCGAGCTCTTTAACACTTTAATATCTTCAGTCATTTGTTGAACATTTGCTCCTGTGGATTTTACATTCTCTTGAACTGATATTAAGAGAGATTTTAGCTCTTCGTTGGTCGTCTCTAAGTTTACACTTCAAAACACAAAATACGAATAAGCTACGTAAGCTCTCAGAAAGGGATGACAAGGAGCGACCAGGAAACACGTCCGATCAGCTCGGAGGCTAGAACTGTAATCAATTTTGTTCATCATGATTACTTTAATATTTGTTTCTTATTTTGCATTAAATGTTGTTCTCAACTACCTTGAAAAATGTATCATTTCAATAAATTTATATTATTACAATTCATAATATTCATCGGTATTGAAACATACGTATTTTCATTGTCTTGTTTTTATAATTGAAGAAAAGTGCACATCCTATAAGAAAAAAACAATTTTGTTATTAAACATTTTATTGAATTTTGTGTATAAATAAATTTGATTTGTGTATTTTCAATGTCATTTTTTACGATTTGAACTAAAAATAAGCATCCTAGCGTGAAGTGGTTTTGAGCAAACTTGTAGATATAATTTAGGCGATAAATTTTCTTACATTTTTTCAGAAAATGATAACTTTCCGGAATTAATAGGATAAAAAATTGTTTAAACGAATGAAAAGTGTCTAAATAATTGGAAATTAGTTAAACAATACATGAAAGCGTTTAACTTGTCGAATATAAGTAATTAATTTATATAAAATGAAAAAATACCGTCTTCATAATTAATTTGACATAAAACTGATTTTTTTCATTATTGGGGCATTTTCCGGACACAATGCAAGCTGTTAAGGGGCGAGGTATCAAACTGAAAAATTATTTGTTGGGAATGATTCTTCGAACATCCTTTAAGAGGTGACCAAACTTTAATTAACAAAAAGTTAATAACAAGTACTTCTTTCCATTTTTTCGAAAACCGAGATTTTTCATTTAAAACCCCATGTTAATTTCAAAGCCCGGTGGCACGGGTTAATGTTGACCGATTAAAAAAAAATCAGGGAATTTCTTTTTCTGGAAAACGAACTCTCAATATCCTTTTCTTAAGGAAAAATTAAATGCTGATAAGATATTTTGACTGGACATGAGTTGCAGTAGACATTCTTTAAAGTTAGTGAATTCAATTAATTTGTATTTGGAGTGTGCCTTTGTTTCTCGATTTCACTCCCTCAATTTCGTTGAGTGCAGCGGACTCGGACTTTCATGTAATGCGCGCTAATCAAGAAATGCGAGATGGCTTCAATTAACGTGAAAATATTTACGCAAAAATTACCGCCGATGGGTTAAAGAGGATGAGGAGAGGGGGGAAGGTGTAACCTCGCCTAACCGATGAGTAATCGATACAAAAGTCCACAAGGGTTGGGCAGACTTAGTGGCCCCGTCGTGTGCATACATTCGTTTCTCGTATGCAGTATATTAGGTATACAGTCTCGAGTGCACATCAGCGAATTGCAAAAGAGACTTCAAAATATTTGTTTAATAATTCAATTTTTTAAGAAGTTGATGGGAAATTTTATGGATTTTATCCTAATAGTCATATGGGCGGCGACTTGCGATTTTTTAGACTATGAAGTTTTTGAAAATTCTCCCCCCCCCCTCACCCCGGACCTAACAGTACCAAAATTAATTTTTACACATCTTCATTCATATCTGTCGAATGACAGTTTTAATACTTTTTATTGAAAGCCATAGGCTAGTTATGATCGCTATATGGCAAATGGAAATTAATTTTTTCCTTTCTAAAAGCGTTTCTTTAGATTTACATAGTTGCGACTCCCACTTATGAGAGATTTACCACATTCTAAGAACAACATTCTCTAAATATGAATCAGTGAAAAATTCACTGATTAATCAGTGCTTTCAGACTTATTCACTGATCAGATCGGTAACACCTGAGTAACACGTGTGAGACATAACCTCTAAGTTTTACAGTAAGGCGTTGTTGTTATTTTCTTACTTAAGTAGCAAAATAATTTTTAATTAAATAAATTTTTGAATTTTTGGGCTGTAAGTGTGCTGGAGTAACTGTATAAAAAATAAACTCGTATAAAAAGTACTTACTTAACAGGTGTGAACATGACAGTCTAATTTTGAAAGTGAAGTAGTATGTGAGGTTTTTTGTCATTTAGAAGCATCAAAACTTTTACCCTTTTTTAAATTTGACCACATTTATGGTTTTTAAGTTTTGAATATGATTATTTTATTGAATCTACTAAAATCTAATTTTATTATGACTGCTAAATTAATATGGAGCAGTGCTGTCAACCTTCAAAAGTGTTCTTTTCACTGAATGAATAAGTAACTGTTCACTGATTTTCAGTGACCCATTTCCAGCTATTTCAGTCAGTGAAATTTTACTGATAATCAGTGATACTTCACTGATTCAGATTTAGCGAGCAGATATTATTTCATAAGGTGTTGAATTTTCAACAAAATACATGAATTTTCAACAAATAGTTAAAAAATAAATTTTCCACACAAAAAAAAAACAAATTTTCCACAACAACAAAATTTTCACCCAAAAAAACGATTTTTCACTAAAATAGTTGAATTTTCAACCTAGTCGTTAAATATGCAATCAAAACATATGAATTTTAGAACAAATAGGTTAATTTTCTGCCAAAAAGACGATTTATTAAGAAAGTAAATGCATTTTAAACCAAAAATGTACATTTTGAACTAAAATAAAAAATATTCAACCAAAAAATATGGATTTTTAACAGGGGAGTTCAAGATTTGAACCGAGTAGTTGAATTTTTAACAAAAAAGATGCATTTTCAACCAAGAAGATCAATTTTGTACAAAAAAAGACAAACTTTCAACAAAATACATGAATTTTCAACTAAAAAAGAGAAATTTTTAACCAAACAGTTGATTTTTCAACTAAAATATATACATTTTTTACTAAAAATGAAATATTCAAATCTTTAGTTGAAAAAATTAATTTTCCATGAAAAAAATAATTTTTTGAGAAAAGTTCAATTGTTAACCAAGTTGCTATATTTGCGACTAAAAAAAATGCAGTTTGAAACAAGAAGATTCATAAGGTTCAAACAAATTTTCACATTTTCCACCGAAAATGAAATAATTAAATTTTCAGTTGAAAACTAATCTTCAACTAAAAAATACGAATTATCAACAGAATATTTAACACTTTTTTTATTATTATTATACCATTAGGCCTTTTCCCTTTCGGGGTAGGCGTGACTCACTCGATGAGGAAGGGAGTAATGTGAGGAAGGAGGTATTGATTTTTTGTATTGATCTAGAATTCTCGTGTTATTTATTTAAATAACACGTTCGTTCCGCAACACTGATCCGACCCAGGTTGCTGATCAATCTCTCTAGCGATGTGAAGCTCTCCACTCGGGCCCATTATTATCCAAGGTCTTTTGTTTCAGGCGTCATTCACTTTACTGATAATCTTTTTATAAACTATTTGTCGCCACACTTTTCTGTCCTGGCATACTTCTCTAGCTTCCTTCACGTCCATGCATTTTTTCATGCAAGCTCTCCTGCTTCTATGGCTTCTTATATCTTTTCGGATTAAGGTCTCATTCACACATTCTAACCATTCTTTCCGCGGTCTGCCTCTGGGTACACTGCCATTCACTTTACTTTTATACACTTATTTCGTCAGTTATTCATCTTTAATTTTCTCAACATGCCCGAACCATCTTAACTGATTTCTTTCCCATATGGCAATCGCGTTAATTTTACTCTTATCCTTTTCTTGACAGGTCCATGTCTCGCTACCGTATATCACAGTTGGCACAAATGTAGAATTATGTTAAACAAAAAAAAATAGATTTTCAATTAAAATATTGAATCTTTAACCATATACCATTAAACCATTTCCCTTTCAGGGTAGGCGTGACACTACCCGATTCGGGTAGTGTTTCTAGGTTTTTCTTGTAGTTATAAATAACTACAAGTGTGGGCTCACCACACCCACGATGTGCCAACAGCACTCATGTCAGTATTCTTGAATGGTCACCCATCCAAGTACTAACCGCGTCCAATGCTGCTTAACTTCAGTGATCTGACGAGAACTGGGTAATAGTTGATATTTAAAAAAAAAAAAAAATATTTCAATTCAACTCAAAAAAAAATTGAAGTCAACCAAAAAACAAATTTCCAAGAAGTGTTAAATTTTCCACTAAGAAAGAATCTTTAGTCACGAGAGAGAAAAAATCAACCAAATTTTTGAAATTTCAATCCAAAAAGGAGATTTTTTTACAAAACTATTGAATTTGTAACCAGAAAATATGAATTTTCAAGAAATAACTCAATTTTCAACCCGAAAAGACGAATTTTAAATTAAAAAAGATCAATTTTCTACCAAATAGTTGAATTTTCAACAACAAAAAGATCAATTCTCAAACAAAAATGGAATTTAATTCATTTTTCAGTTAAAAAATAAATTTTCATAAAAAAGCACGAATTTAAAAAAAAGTCAAATTTTCAACAAGTAGTCGAATTATTAACCAAAAAGACGAATTTTCGACTAAGAAGATTAATTTTCTACCAAAAAAGACGAATCTTCAACAAAATACAAGAGTTTTCAACTAAAAAGGAGGAATTGTCAAACAAATAGTTACTTTTGCTGCAATATATTCAGATTTTCATCCCAAAAAGAAGAATTTTAAATAAGGCAGTTAAATTTTCGGACGAATAGAATGCTTTTCTATAAAATTGTCGAATTTCGATCAAAATAATCTTCAACTGGAATAGTTGAATTTTCAAAAAAAAAAAAAAAAAAAATGAATATTCAACTCTGAAATTAGGTTTGTTTTCTTTTTTAAAGTTTTTCTATGGATTTTAGAAAAATTTGAATACCAGGATTAAGAAAAATTACAATTTTTCTATATTAGGCTATTAATCTCTATGCTCCTGGAAATTAATTTTGTTCTTTCTAATATTGTTTCTTTAGGTTTACGTAGTTCCGATTGCCACTTCTGGAAGATTTACAACTTCCTTACTTTTGTTACTTTTGTATTTTAGAAATATATACTAAAAGAACTACATGAACGACATTTATAAAGTAACTAAAAAAATAACTATCACTACCAAAACAAGTGACTATCAGTAACTAGTTAAAAGAAACTAGTTACTGCGCGCATCACCAAAATTGATAACTTTAGTCACGTTTATCGATAAGTGCATTACAAAATCCGGGCTATGGCTGGATATAGTCCGGAAAATCTGAACTAGATAGTTGGCCCGTTATATGAATGTATGGTGTTGCCACCCATGCTAATAGTGGAGGTGGCTCTATGAGAAAGAGAAAACCGTTGAAAGTTTTGGGGAAAATTCAAGTGGAAAAGTCTTGATTTAGTCAGACGGGGCTGTCGAAAAGCATTAGGAAACAGAAAATGGAAAATTAAGGCCTTTTTGTTGTTTTTGTTGCACGATTGGAAATAATGAAGAGTGTAATTCAGTAATTGTAGAAAAATCGAGATAGTCAACCCTTGAATAAAAGAATCAACCCCTGAATTTAGAAAATATTGTCATTGTAATTCTTGTCATTTTAGGATATTCTGAGTCGATTGAGTAATATTCAATTTACTAGGTCACGGATGATTATTAAAAAAAAATTAGGAATTTTGGGTCAATAAATGGAAACTACTGGCTCTTGTCAAACGAGGGTGTTAGAAAGCATTTGAAGTTAGTAGACTTCTATTTTTGTGTAGTTGTTCCATAAATTAAACTAGTGAATTGGATAATTTTGAGCTTACGAAAAATTGTTTTAAAAAACATTTTTTGAGATATGTTTTGCCCTCAAATTAATCTTTAAGGCAAAATCAACCCCAAAACTATAGGAAATGGGAATTCAAGTCTAAAAATTTAGAAAATATTCTAATGTTTTCTTGATTCAAAACCACATTTGTTTATATCAACTACCTAATTTTTAAATACAAATCTCTTATTCCTTTTAACCAATAATAACGTTCCTTCGCTTAGTTAATATTTCACTGACTGAAATAAATATTATTTTTCAACAATAATTTCATACTTTTGGTTTACATAAAACTATTTCCTTCTACTAAAGAAATGTTTCATAGGACGTATTCAGTACAATCATTTCTTTGAATCAAGTAAATTTTCTTTGATTGAAGATTTTTTTCCTGAGAGTCTGTTATGCGACCTTGCCATAATCGAAGGATTCAATAACTAATCATTTAATCTAGAAATTTCGAAATAAAACGCTAACTTAAAAATTCTGTAATTCAATTGACGATTTTGTGAACAGAATAAGAATTATTCTGTTAGAGCCCACCAAAATTATATCAGAAACAATTCTGAGCATGATTTTGAAATTGAATTGCTGCCACTTTGACGATCAAAGATATCTTCATAGTCAGGCGACCTATTTGTTTATCATCAAAGGATCTTGAGCGTATAGTGCAGACTAAAGTACCTAATGGTGCCATTATCTCATTTTCCACCAAAATGTCAGTTTGAACTTTTTGGTTAAATTGAACCTGTCTGTCAAAAAGGGGCTTAACTATTAAAATATCAAATTTGAGATAAGTAATAAAAGAGTGAATTATCATAAATATGAATTATTAATTATATAAATACTTTTAAATCAGGCTAATAAACCCTTACATATTGTTTTTACTGCGTTTAAATGTTGATTTTCAATCAAAATTTACAAAAACATTCATTACAGAGAAAAAGAGATCTCACTAATATTCCTGCTGAGATCTCGTTTCCGGAAATTTTTTTGATTTCTTTGTCTTACGAGTTTTGACTTCAGAACTACAAAGCAAAATTTGAATAATACCGAAAATTAAAAAAAATTTCGCTGGTCATATTTATCGAAATTTTTTGTTTTTTATGATACTTAGATATTTTTTTTGACAACAAGATAACAGTTCACGACTTAGCTTATATTTTTGCATACTGAAGGGTAAATTGACGATACTCATTGGATTGAGATGATCCAGGTTCCGTATCCAAATTTTTTGACAGTTAGACGAAAACATTAAATTTGTCATTTTTTTATTCTTGAGATTGGATCATTCTGATATTAAATGGAAGATTGAATGAATAAAAAAAAAGAAATTGATCGCCCCAAATTTCCCTACTTTCTCTCACCACATTTCAACCTTCGGTCCCTCTCCCCTCCACAACTTTTTCCTCATATACTTTCCCGACTTAACACTTCCCCTACTTCCCCAAATTTTTCCTCACTTTCCTTTCCAACACTTCCCCTACTTCCCACCCTCATTTACCCTTACATTCCATACTCCCCTCTCTTTCCCTAGTTCTCCCATTAATTACTCTACTTCCCCTCCCCTAAATTCCCATCACTTCGCCTTCCCTCCACTAACTTTCCCTCATTTCCCCTACTTCATCTACTTGCCCTCCCCTAATCTCCCTTAATTTCCCATACTTACACTCGCCTTATTCCCCAACCCTTATTTTCCTAACTTCTTCCCGCTCTACTTTCCCCTCTCCTCACTTCCCCAGATAACACTCCCATCCCCTACTTTACTTCCCTAGTCCTCACTTCCACATACCTACTCACTCTTATATCTAATCATATCTACTACTTCTCTACACTTACACTCACTTCTCCTATTTCCCCTCCCCTCATTCTTCTCATTTTCCCTACCTCAATTTCCCCTTGCTTCCTCTATTTTCCCTCCCCTTGTCTACCCTCACTCCCCTCCCCTTATTTCCCCGTCTCTCATTTTCTCTCACTTCCCATACTTTCTCTTCCCTTATTTCTCCTAACTTCTACTTTCTCTCACCTTATTTGCATGAGCTTCTCCTAATTCCCCTTTCCTTGTTTTCCCTTAGTTCTCCTACTTTACCTTATCTTATTTCCCCTTACTTCCCCTACTTTCCATCCCCTAATTTCCCCTGCTTCCCTTCCCTCACTGCCCCCACTTCGCCTAACTTCACCTTCCTAAATTTTTCCTACTTCTACTCCCCTACTATCTCTGAACATACCGTGCTTCTTCTCCCCATATTTTCCCTCACTTCTACTACTTCTCATTCCCTAATTTCCCCCAACCTCCCCACCCCTTATTTCTCCTACGACCACTTCACTTTTTCCACTTACGTCTTCTACTTTCCAACCTCTCATTTCCTCTTCTGTCCCTTCCCCTAATTTTCTCTCGTTTTCGCTACTTACCCTACTTCCGCTCCCCTCATTTCCCCTACTTTCCCTCCCCCGTTTTTCGTCACTTCTACTTTTTCTCCCCTCAACACCCTCATTTTCAGCCACTTTCCCTACTTCCCCTCTCATGGGACACCCGACTGAAACTATAAGGGTTTTTCCCGAGCTACGAAAACCTACTATTTTTATTTTCTTCTACTATTCTTAAAAATGGAGAAAATTTCATACTCGCCTCATACTCGTGATCGGTAATGTTGTTTCGATTAATATTTATCACTTCAGTCTGTGATTGAGAATAAGTTTGGCACGTGTAAGTAAATAATTGTTAAATTACAAAACGACAATCTCTAGTTGGATCTCTAGATTTCTAGAATCTAGTTGGGTTCGTTTTGCTTGAATCTTAAAATTAGATTATTGTGATATTAAATGAAAGATTAAATTAAGACTACTAAGACGTTAATTAAGTCGTTCAAACCTCCCCCTTTCATATTTTCACTCCCCTACTCCCCCTACATTCCCCTAATTCCCTTTCCCACACTTCAACCTTCACTTCCCCTCCTTTCCCCAACTTCTTCCTCATCTACTTCGCCCTTTCCTCACTTCCCTCACTTCACCTAGTACCCTCTCAATCATTTCCCCTAGTTCTCCTCTCCCTACTTCCCGCTCCCATATTTCCCCTCACTTCTACTACTTCTCATTTCCTGATATGTTCTACTTTCCTTCTATCATTTCCCCTCACTTCTCCTACTTTTAATTCCCTAATTTCGCCTATTTCCCCTTTCCTCATTTCCCTTACTTCCCATACTTCCACTCCTCTCATTTTCGCGACTTCTAGTCCCCAAGTATTTCTGAATATTCCTTACTTACCCTTTTTTTGTTTCCCCTCACTTCCCTTACTGCCCATCCCTCATTCCCCCAACATTCCTCCTACTTCTCCTATTCTCACTTCCCCTACTTCCCCTTCTATAAATTCCCCTTTCCCCTCTCATTTCGCTACTTTCACTTCAATAATTTCCCTTCACTTTCCCTTTTTGTGAAAAAGTACGACGGATGGACGGACAGTTAACCCAAACTATAAGAGTTTCTGCCCCGGGCTACGAAAATCTTAAAATGAAATACAAATAAATAAATAATGTTTTCAACTTTTTTTATATTTAATTGACTGTCTATGAATCTTGGATATAGAATTTTATCTGTCTAGTCTTATAAAATCTGAATTTCATTAAAAAGTGCTTAGGTTTCTCCTACTATTTAACAAAACTCACTGGAAATGTATAATAATAAATAAATGTAATAATAAATTAAAAATTTGTAATTGCATTCATATTCATATGATTCTTAAAAATTAAAAAATGAACTTCTTCCTGGCTTACTTTATCGAGAAATCGGATACTTTTCGACCTATTTTGAAGAGAAAAATGTAACTCTCATATAACTAACATTAAAATCACATAAGCAATCATCCATAAACAGGTGGTGTCATACTCGTGACCGGTGATGTAGTTTCGATTAATATTCATCACTTCAGTCCGTGATTGAGGATAAGTTTTGCACGTGTAAACAAATAATTGCTAAATTACAAAATGACATTTTCAAACTTCAAATGGGTCAATCACTAGACATCCTGACTGTTCTATTAATTGTGTAGTATACTTCTATGATAAAAAATCTTGTATTCCCGCATCGTTTACCCCACAAAAAATGATCGAACATTACCAATCGCTTATCAAAAATGCAATCAATTCTCCATTCAATTTTGGTACGACCCAAAGGTCAGCCTATCGCCTACTGCACTGCCTCTGCGCTATTGGCCGACTCTAGTGTCGAGGGGGAAGTTGGGGGTAAAGGGGCTAGGTATGCTCGTAACTCGGAGTCACGGTGAAACCGGCGGATGAAATAAAGCCGCCCTTTTAATGGGCAATACTAATCAATGAAATACGAAGTCGTGAGCGCGGTTCGAACCAACGCAACGCACGAACGTGGCCGAGCAAACAAAGGGGGTATATGCGCCCGCATGAGAAGGAAAGAGTGCGTGATATATATGTGTGGGCAGGAGGGATTGTGAGGGGTAGTGTGCAGAAGAAGCGAGAGAGAAAGAAAGAAAAAGGGAGCAAGAGAGTCATATTTTTCAGGATGGGATATTTAACGCGCTGGCCAGGTCACTAACCCGATGGACGGGCCCCTCGATTGGCCGGCTTGGCTTCTTTGCCACGAATTCCCCTACCGTCATTGGACGAAGAGGGCCCTGGACCTACACCAACACAAAACTGAGAGCGCTGGTACGCACTGCGTACGTAACAACGTAGCTATCGTACGTTTTTATATGTTGTCTGAAGTGTATGTGTGGGATGGCCTTATGTGTAGCCGTGTGAATGTGTGTGATGTATGTGTGTTTCGCGATACGTCATACGAACTACTATAGGCCATAGCCCAGCGTCGTTGAACGTAATGTGAGCCGTCGTGCTGAGCGTGCCTTCTTGCCCGCACGCATGTACGAAGTCGAAAAGGCAAACGTGCCTTGAGGTTAAATGCTATTTTACATTTTTTCTGGCTTTCAAGCGTCCCTTTTTCCTGATGATAACTAAAATCTGCAGAAAAAAAAGTACAGGGAGAAAGGGGGAATGCGTAGATGTTGAGGTAAAATATCCGAGATGTTAAATCAATTGCGGAATACGCATGCGCTCGGACATGCGCACTGAGTTTAAGATAATTCGATTTAATGGTTAATTAAATTGTTTTATCAAAGGCGGTAAATTTTTGTTTGTTTGGGACAGTAAAGGTGGTCGGTGAATTTGAGGAGTTTTGCGATTTAATTTATTTTCCTCAATTCAGTGGATTTTATCATAACTTGGAAGTTCACCTTAACTCGAACAAGTTCAAGGTGCAATAAATTTCGTTCAGTATTCTATACCTCTTTATTTAATTAGTGATTTAATAAATTTTCGCATTCCTCACTCGACCCATATTTTTTCTCATAAGACTTCTCATAAGTCCTTTTCAATCAGGAATTTAGTTGTAAACTCTATTTTCCAAAGATCTTTACTTCCTCAAGCACCTAATAAATTCTGCTATCGAGTATCTTCATTCCTTTGCATCGCTCTTTAAAAATTCGTTCGCAGATTTTAATTCTAAAAAATGTAAATAAAAATCATTGTGTCTATCTGAACTGGAAATCGGGGAAACCGGGAAGTGACCGGGAATTTGGTTCGCCGGGAAATGATCGGGAATGTGATTCAGTGGCCATGATTGCTCTCTTGAATATGCTGACATGCAAATGAACAGTGGTTTCATATATTTCATTACTCTAATTCTGAGTTGGAACAAGGAATTTGTGAAAAAATCATAATTCTCACAAAGAATAGAGAATTTTCTGAAAGAATTAAAATTTTGACTTTGAAACAGGGAATTTTCTAACAAGTATAAAATTCTGGGAGGGGTATCCGATTATGTAACTTTTTCACATTTAGTTCTTCTAATTTATAAAATTTACGCCTGTTATCTTTTTTTTTGCATTTTAATTGTCACAACAATAAAAAAAGCTAACGTGAATTTCAGAAAAGAATTTTAATTTTGACTTTTGAACAGGGAATTTCGTAAAGAAATATAATTTTGCTTTTAGGATCACTTTAGATAAGGAAATTTTGTTAAGAAGTATAATTTTTAATTTCGGAGATAGAATTTCGTAATGAATTGTAGTTTTGTCTTGGAACAGGTAATTTTTGACATGTTATGGGAAATTTTTGAAAATAATTTTTATTTTTATTTATGAAGAGATAATTTACTGAAACAATCAAAATAAATATAATTCTGACTTTGAACAGGGAATCAAAAGAGAATGATTTTAAAATTCAAATATTTTATGGTAGAAAATTGATCCTTTTTGGTTGTAAGTAAATTCATCTTTTTTGTTGAAAATTAATTTTGTTGTTGTAAATGCAACTGTCTTCTAAAAAGTTTTTTTCTATTCAAAAATCCAACCATTTGCTTAAAAATTCCACTATTTTGTAGAAAATTTATCTTTTTTGGTTTCGTTCAAAATTTATCTTTTCAGGTTGATCATTCAATTTTTTCTAAAAAATTTATTTCATTGTTAATTGTGAAAAGAGAATTTACTGAAACAATCAAAATAAATATAATTCTGACTTTGAACAGGAAATCAAAAGAGAATGATTTTAAAATTCAAAAAGATGATCTTTGAACCACGAAGAGTAATTTTTTGCCGAAATTGGAAAAATTACATTTTCAGTCAAAAAAATTAATTTTAAACAAACAAAAAAACTAATTTTCAAGAAAATAGTTATGTTTTCATAAAAAAAATTCAAGAATTCAATAACTTTTACCCAAGGAATTCAATGTTCAATTTAAAAAGAAAAATTTTCAACAAAATAGATCAACTTTCAAGAAAAAAGACGACTTCTTAAGAAAAATGATGAATCTTTCACTAGAATAGTTAAATTTTTGATTAAAAACAATAAATTTATAACAAAAAAAAACCAATTAAAAAAATTATTTTTCAACAAATCGGTTCCACCCACTTAAACCTTCAACCAAGTAGGTCAATTAAAAAAAAAAAATTCTCAAAGAATAATTTAATTGCACATAGTTCAAATAAAAAAGATTTCAGTTGAATTTTCAACACTAAAATATAAATTTTCAACAGAAAGTTAATTTTGTACAAAAATATTGGAATTTCCAACCAAAAAGGATGACTGTGTGAGAGCTCTGATTATTATTGACAGAAATTCACTGACTTTTGCCATTATTCTTTCAAAATCCCTGACTTTCCTGACCAATAAAATTACATGATTTTTCCCTGATTTTTAGGTTTTGCCTGACCTACAACCACCCTGCATCCATCGGATAGTTACCCTGAAAATGGTTAAAATATGAATGAAAAATGAATCTCGATCTTGAAACTCAAAAAGTTATTTGAAGTCTATCATCTATACAATTAGAGAAATGTAACTTTCTATGTGAATAATTTTTTTTCTCAATGGGATGACGGTTTTTGATCTACTAGTCTGAACCAAAACGGTTATAGTCTTCAGCTGTGAAAAAATTCCTCTCTAGCTCCGCTGGGATTCGAACCCAGGTCTACAG
>CAKNYM010047250.1:109911-122129 GCA_932195095.1 Andricus curvator | reverse complement strand
TGGAGCAAAATGCTCTGCAACAAAATTGATCCATTTTTTTTACTGTGTACTGACAGCCATGATGGAATTCACCTGCAAGTCTCTTTAGAGGGGACTCTACTATTATTGTACTTTATAATTTTGTACTTTGTACAAAATCTCCGGAGAAATACCTAATATTGTTGAATGATTTATTATTTTATTGATACGATTGAATATACATATAATGGACAGTAGATATATCTGAATTTCCAGGAATATACTAAATTATAGAATTATGGGATATGTTTTGTGAGGGGCTTGAAAAGACAGCTTTTTATTGTCCAATAAAAGGTCAATCAAATGTCATTTAAATTAATTTATTCAAGATGAGTCGTTGTGATTGAAGCTGGCACTGGGTGAACACGCGTTTATCATTTCTGGTAAGAACAAACTGCGCGCGTTGACAGATTCGCTCTCAGAGCTGATGCTTCTGCTGCGGAGTTTGAATTTTGAATGCCTATCTCGAGAGCGTTTTGACAATCGTTCTCACACCCTTCCACTACAGTCATTTTTGAGAAAGTCTTCTTACCTCCGATTGGCCCAAATGCCTTAAGGGCGTGCCTACTATCGGTCCTTCTCTAAAGGGAAGTTTTGTATGAGTGTGGCAGTTCAGTGAGACATCTATAAGGCTAGACCTACTTTCAGTGATTTACAACTTCTAACGAAACATATTGTTACGCCGTAACATGCTGGTCCACTTGAACGATCGTCGTTCGAAACAACGATATAAATATACTTCAATTATATTACTTCCATGAAAAATAAAAATTGCTTCTAATAGTACACATGTCAATATTGAATTAACGTTGAGAATTGTTTGAAGTTACCTTGCTTACATTATTAACCAGTGCCAGCTATATTATAATAATCTAATGGTATTAATAAAAATACATGGAAAAAAAAGAACAATGTACGGTGAATCCGTGACGTCGTCCTTCTAGTCGATTGGTAGCGGATACAGCCTTTTGAGGGCACGTTTGTAGGTTTCCATGCTGCTGCGAATTGTAACAACTCGCACGCTCCATCTTCTCCTGGATGTTTTGCTATGACTCTGTCAATGGACCACATCATAGGTGGCAAATTGTCCTCTTTCATGACGACGAGAGTACCAACCTCGATGTTGGTTTAATGTGTAGCTGATTGCCACTAGCTACGAGAGATCATTTCATTTAAATACTCTCGGTGCCACCGTTCCCAAAAATGGTGACGCATTTGTTGAGCGATCTGCCAGCAACTCAAACGACCGGCTTTTAGACTGCGAAGATCCTCCTGTGGCAGGCTGGTCATGGAGTAACCAATGAGGAAATGGGTAGGTGTCAACGGAAGTAGGTCATTTGGATCAGATGAGAGGGGAGTCAAAGGACGTGAATTTAGTATTGATTCCATCTCTACTACATATGTGAGCAATTGTTTATACGTTAGAAGCGAATTGCCGGGAATCCAGGTAAACTGTGTTTTAAAAGATTTAACGGCCGCTTCCCACAGTCCACCGAAGTGTGGAGCTCTGGGGGGGGGTATAAAGTGCCATTTTATGCCTTTCTTTGAAAGATATTTCCCCACCTGTTCGCTCTGAAATATCGAGTCAAGTTGCTTAAGCATCTTGTTTAACTCTCTGTTTGCACCTACAAAATTAGTTGCGTTATCTGAATTCATCGCGTAAGCTACTCCTCAGTGAGAAAAAAATCGCTTGAAGCACGCGAGACAGGCTTCGGTAGTTAAATCGTTGACTAGTTCCAAATGAACTACCTTCGTCGAAAAACAAACAAAGACTGCCACGTATGTTTTAATTATAGTTCGATTTCTGCGGCGAAATTCCTTAGTAAAAAATGGTCCGCAAAAATCGACACCTACATGAAGAAACGGTAGTTCAAACGAAACTCTATTTGCAGGGAGTTGACCCATGATGTAACATTATTCACGAGGTTTTGCTCGAAGACATTTAATGCATTATCTTATGATATGGCGTGTAGGGTTTTTACCATCTATGGGCCAATAAGACTCGCGAACTCCGTAGAGAGTGGTCTTAACTTAAGGATTTAATTGGAACAGGTGGCTTTTTTAACTGATTTCCAGCTTGTGGGATAAAGCATATATTTCTTGGGAAAATGCACCAGCTTGAGTTGAATTAATTACAGCGTGAAGTGCTTCAACCAGTTCCTCTTGAGAGAGAGAGAGAGAGAACCCGTTTGTTTCAGTTGGTTGTCCTTGCCTCTGATATTTTTCATAAATCGTAAAGAATAGGCTATTACTCGTTGACATTTTTTAAAACTACTATACTTTGTTAGAAGATTCCCGTTTTCTAGTGTGATTTTAAATAAATAAATAGGCTGAACTGAGCGCTTTCCTGGAATGTCTTCTTCCTTGAATGAACGGCGAGGCCACGTGTCCTCCCCTTGACTCAACCACTGTGGACCTTGCGTCCAGAGTGAGTTGTTCAAAAATAGCTGGGGACTTTGCCCGCGTGAAATGAAGTCAGCTGGGTTGTCTTAAGCGGGGACGTGACACCACTCTTGCGATTTTGTTAATGCTTGAATTTCAGTGACCCGGTTTGCCATAAATGTGATCAACGTATGCGGTGGTGAATTAATCCAATTCAACGTGATTGTTGAGTCAGACCAAAAGCAATTTTTTGATACTTGAATGGGGAGAGACTTGATAGTGGAAGTATATAATTTAGCGAGTAAGATAGCTGCACACAGTTCTAATTTGGGTAATGAGGTGATTTTAAGTGGAGCCACCCTTGATTTTGAACACACAAGATTGCAATAGTGCCTTCCTTGAGAATCTGTTGATCGGAAATACAGGCAAGCACTTCACGACACATCGTTTGAACTCCCCCCTTTTTAAAAGGGGTAATTGTTTCTTATATTCGTGCCAAGTTTCTTGAACAACAATGGGAACTGGCTCGTCCCATGAGAGTTGGTGTTTCCACAATTGTTGAATAAGGATTTTGCCCATGACAATTACTGGACCTAATAACCCTAACGGGTCAAACAGTTCAGCACATAGTGAGAAAATTGAGCGCTTGCTCAGGAAATTATCAGGATTTTCTGGTTTGATAGTATATAGAATTACATCGTTTTTGTAGGATCCGAAAAACCCCTAGTGTTTTAACAGTCTCTGACAGATCGAGTGACGTAAAGTTTTAAGCAGATTCACTGTCAGAATTTTCACTAGACAAATCAGGGTGATTGAAGGCCCATTTTCGCAAGTTGAAACCTCCTTTTTGTAAAAGATGAATTAAATCTTTCGTCAGATGCTGAGCCTCTTGTAAAGCTTGTGTCCCTGTTAAGAGATCATCCACATAGAAATCATGTTTCAAAATTGTGGATGCAAATGGAAAGGATTCTTGCTCGTCATCTGCAAGCTGTTGTAGAGTTCGCATTGCGAGAAAAGGTGCACAAAATGTACCGAACGTAACAGTATCGAGGGCATAAATTTGTATCGGTTCTTTGGGATTAAAACGCCAAAGAATCCTTTGAAAGAGTCGATCTTCGTGAGAAACTTGTATCTGCATGTACATTCGTTGAATGTCAGCTGTCAATGCGTATGGAAACGAGCGAAAGCGAGTAACGATAGAGAAGAGGTCTTCTTGGATTGTTGGTCCAACTAACAATGTGTCATTTAATGATACACTTGTTGAAGTCTTGGCTGAAGCGTCAAATACAACCCGGTTTTTTTATACTATCCTCCTTTATCACCGCGTGATAAGGAAGATAATATCCCGGTTTCGAAAGATCTTGAGAGTCGACTAGCGACATATGGTTTTCGTTGAGATACCCTCGAATACAGTCACAATATTGCGCCTTGAGGTCGGGATTTTTGACAGCTTTCTTTCGATAGCATAAAAGCGTTGAAAGGCTATGTTGCGAGAGTCACCTAAATCCCTTTTTTTATCGTTAAAAGCCAATTTGGCGACGTAGCGGTCAGAGTTTTTTCGACTGATAGTATTGGAAAAATGTGTCTCGGCTGCCTGCTCTTCAGCTGAACGCATTTCTTTTTGATGGTCTTCCCCTAACTCCCATAAAATGGGCAAGTCCTGATATTTTATTAGGTTACATGAAACTTGATCTTGAGACTGATAACTTGGACCTGATACCTTAGAAGATTGATGACTGACATAACGACCAGAGAAAATCCAACCTAAATCTGTTTCCTGGAACCTTGCAGTTTGACCCTCTACGCGGATTTGACCTACCCGCAAAAGTTGATAGAAATGTTCTCGTCCGGTTAGAATGTCAACTTCCCCTGGACTGTGAAAAGAGGGATCGGCGAGAAAGATGTCTGTAGGAATATTTAATGAATTCTTGTCAATGAAGAAAGACGGAATTGGTTCAGATATGTCTTGGAAAATTAGAAATAGTAGGTCAAACTGTACATCGTCGTATCTGGATCTGACTTGAGTTGATACTGTGTATTGCACTTTTGACTGGAGATTTTCTACTTCCCTTAATTTAATGTCAATTAGTTTTTTGGAAAGACCTAATGAGGAAGCCAATTTTTTCGTCATGGCATTGCATTGTGAGCAAGAGCCTAGGAAGGCCCGACAAGTGCGATATTTGCTTCTTTGTCTAGGATTTCTACTACAGCTGTTCCTGAAATGACTTGTGATGGTGATTCACCTTGAAAACTAAGAAGTGTCGTTGTGGATGTCGTCGCTATTGATTCTTGATCTGCGACCTAATCTTGATCAAAATGTAAAAGTCTATGATGTCGTTTATGACACTTGAAATACGTGCGTCTACGACAATCGATAGTTTTTTGATTCTTTTGAAAACAATTATGGCAAATGAAAGCCCTTTTCACGACCTCATAACGCTGCTGATAGGTCATGTTTTGAAATTGTTCACATGAATAAAGTGGATGTGTTTTTGAACAAAGCGGACAGACAAGTTTTTGTTTCAAATTATCAGAGTCAACTGTGGTAGACAAGCATGTAGAGGGTGACTTAGAAAAAGAATGCTCTGATTGTCCCTTGTGAGTGTCTTTATTCACGTTAAAAGGGTTTGAATGTCTACTTCCTATAAGTGCGCATTGCTCTAAAAAGGCAATCATATTATATAAAGACGGGAGTTGGGTGCTTCCAATCGATTCTTCCCATTTGTCACGCTCTGTATCGTTTTTGAAAGTTATCGAGCAATACGCGAACTGTGAATTCTTTTGAAAGATTAGGTATTTGAAAGATTGCTCTAACGCGGCTATCAACAATAACCCTTCTATTATCATATCTCTTTTTTAAAAGATCCCACGCCAATTCATAATTAATCGCAGTTGTTTCTAAAGACGTTATTACTTCTGCCGCCTCGCCTTTCACGCAAGCCTTGAGGTAGTGGAATTTTTGGATTGTTGGAATGTTTGGATTATCATGGTACATAGATTAAAGGAATCATCATTAACATGTGATACGTTTTCCCGTTCCGATTCTCCATTTAGGGATTCTGTTTCAAAGATTTGATTGTTTAGATCATTGGAACCTGAACTTGAACGTATGGTATGACTGGCACTTTGAGTTGGGGCTGAACAACTCGAAGTTTCAAGATTAGTAAAAACAGGATTTTTAATGTATTTTTTGAACAACCTACTAATTGTATGAAAACGGTTTTCAAAACTTGATCTTTCCTCATCTTGACTCGACATTTCAGATTCGTCGTCTATTAATTCTTCCAAACTACTTTGAACATTCTCGAAATGATCCCAAAGTAACAAATGGATTTCTAATCTAGTTTCTAAATTCAGAGATTCAAAATCAGTCTTTGCATTTATATTAGAAATTAAGGCTTCGGAGCCGCTCAACGATCGCTTAATATTACCCCATTCCCTTTTCAACTCCTTTACTTCGTTTTCCGACATTGTAGATGTTATATCTATTTTTTATTCTTTATCAACGCATTCCAACAAACTAAAATAAACTACTTCACAAATTGAGATAAAAACAATACTAGAAACAGGAATGAGGTAAGTGAAAAGGTAATTGGTTCGACTTACTCGGAGAGAGTGTGGTGCGAACGGAGCCCATGAACCTGTACTATGTGATGTTGAAGATTCTCCTGAAGCGGCTGAATTTTTACGTCGAGGCGAAGTTTTTGATGGATTCATCGTTCATTATCATGAATGTGGAAGCGGCTACTAAGGGCCCAGCCTTGGCTAATCTGGAAGATTTTCTTTTTCTTGGTATTTGAAAGTATTTTGGGACCTGGAAGTCCTCAGCTTGGAAGATTGCACAGTGCGTGGAAGCTTTCTTCTTACCAGTGGTTGATTTGACAGTCTCTTTGAATGTTTTGAAATTGCACTTGAATTCACTAGGTTCACCAAGAGAGTTTGATGCATAAAATGTTAAAGAAGCACTTTAGTTCACACACCGATCATTCTGTGATTGAAACGTTAGTTAGAATGTGAGTGGCTTATCACTCTCACAATGATTTTGCTTAGAAACTTCACTTTTTGTTTGCCATCACTGTCACTCACTCAACACTTTTTCACTGAATTATTATCCGGCTCGAAGGGCCAATGTTTTGTGAGGGGCTTTAAAAGACAGCTTTTTATTGTCCCATAAAAGGTCAATCAAATTTCATTTAAATTAATTTATTCAAGATGAGTGATTGTGATTGAAGCTGGCACTGGGTGAACTCGCGTTTAACATTTCTGGTAAGAACAAACTGCGCGTGTTGAGAGATTCGATATCAGAGCTGATGTTTCTGCTGCGGGGTTTGAATTTTAAGTGCCTATCTCGAGAGCCTTTTGACAATCGCCCTCACACCCTTCCACTAGAGTCATTTTTGAGAAAGTCTTCTTACCTCCAATTGGCCCAAATGCCTTAAGGGCGTGCCTACTATTGGTCCTTATCTAAAGGGCAGTTTTGTATGAGTGGGGTAGTTAAGTGAATCATCTATAAGGCTAGACTTGAGGAAAAACCCAAGAGATTTTACAATTCGTGGGTTTTTGGTTAATCTCTTGGCT
The DNA here is from genome assembly GCA_932195095.1 of Andricus curvator. NCBI lineage: Eukaryota > Metazoa > Arthropoda > Insecta > Hymenoptera > Cynipidae > Andricus > Andricus curvator. The sequence goes on along the minus strand of CAKNYM010047250.1, from coordinate 115,151 downwards.
CGTCGTAAAGGCTAAATGAAATTGCTATAATCCGGTAATTTAGAAGGGAACGAAGCAGATGTAGATGTAGTCGTAAAGCCTAAACCAATATGTCAATAAATTTCAACTTTCTCGAGGACCTTCTGGAACTTATCCTACTTTAAGTCATTTACAATTTCTAACGAAACATATTGTTACGCCGTAACAGGATATCTTGGGGACATCCTTGGAATATAAAAATTGGGACATAATAATGGGCTATTCTGAGATATCCTTGGGATATTCCACGGATATCGAGATTTCCGCCCTGTACGATATTATTCGCAATATCCCTAGCATCTCTTGTGATATGACCAGGATATCCTGGGAGATAAATAAATAAATGTTTATCACTTTTTGAAAAATATTATATATAGTCCTAAATAAGTGTGTATATTTAGTTAGGAAATATCTTTACTAATCGAAATAGTAATTTTAAACTTATCTTTAGTGGCCCACTTTTGGCTAATTCAATTTGGAAAATTTTACTAGTAATTAGTTAATTTTTAACAATTTCGATTCAGAGAGGCAATAAAGTATCTTTTGCGTAATAGAAAGAGCTATAAAATAAAAATAAACTTTTTTTTATGACACATGCATGATTTCAGCCCTTTTCGACGCTTATGAAGCGGGGCTTAAGCTCTACTTTTTATTCCCTAGGGACTGAAAAGTGAGGTCAGAGGTGAATAATGAAAATTATGCATCTATGAGCTCGCATTTTACGATTATCAGCCCACTCACCGTAAAAACTGTGAGGAAATTTTGGTTGCAGATAATAGAATTGTGCGGTTATTTATGGAAAGTTACCATATATACCTGTAAAATTACCATAAATGACTGAAAATTTTCATAAATTTTCGGAAATTTATGGAAATTTTTAAAGATGAATTTTGAGTAATTCATGGTAAGTTACCATACTTACCTGTAAAATTACCATAATTTACGGAAAATTTTCATAAATTTCCGGAAATTTATGCAAATCAAAAAAATTAATTTTGGGTAATTTATGGTAAGTTACCATATTTACCTTGAAATTACCATAAATGACCGAAAATTTCCATGAATTTCCGCAAATTTATAGATATTTTTAAATTGAATTTTGGGCAATTTATGGTAAGTTACCATAAGTCACCTCTAGAATTACCATAAATTAGGTTAACAATAATTTCATGCTTCATTATACAAAATCTAATATGGACTGAAATCATGACTGTATTTCGAGAAATGTCTGAAATCATCCATTTGTTCTAAAAAATATCGTATGCGCCAAGGGGGAGAGGTACTTTTTTCCCCCTAGGTGCATAATATACTGTTAGACACTTAAGTTTATTCTTATTCAAGGCAAATCATTTTTACAAAGTTTGCTAAATAATCGCAATTTTCTATGGAAGATTAGAAAAATGCAAAAGCGAAAAAAATTTTGAAAATCGAAACATAACTCTGTTGAAAAATACCACGCGAAGACCCTGATTGTGTGTAATTATTTTAGAGCCCATTAATTCTTTATCATTTCAAGATTGTAAAAAAATTCTTATATCTCTTAACTTTGTTTAATCAGAAGACAATGTTTTTTAATTGGAGACATGCTACGTCACGTTTACAATTTCACATTATGACATTCTTATTGTTCCCATAGCGTCAAGAATTTCACACCATCGTATTATTTTTTTCAACCTCTCTATTTTCCACGTTTTCCATTTTTATAAACTTTTGATCTTTGGTGGCTCACTTTTAGATAATCTTATATGTGATATTTTACTAGTAATTAGTTAAATTTGACCAATTTTTATCTAGCGATAACTCAAAGTATCTTTTGCATAAGGAAAAAAGCTATACCATTAAAAAAACCTTCTTTCGGCATTCAAGTTCATACTTATTCAAACTGATGCTCATTCCAGGCAAATAATTATTACAAAGTTTGCTAGACAATTGCAATTTTGTATGGAAAATAAGGAAAATGTACAATGGAAATAATTTTTGAATCGAAAACAGAACTACGTTGAAAAGTAGCGCATGAGGACCGTGAATGCTAAAGGTATCTTAATTTTGAAAACTTGAAATTTAAAAAATTTTGAAAATGGTGGGCTCAACAATTCAGGACAAAAATGGTATTTTCTATAGGTATTAATGAAGAATAATCATACATTGTCAAAAATCTAATATACAGTCATACAGAAACAATTGACATTAGAACAGAAAAAAACTAGCTGTGAATTCAATCCCGAGTGTTTCCACTTTGTTTGTATTTATAATTATATGGTGCTCATTTCACGAAATGTTAGAAAATGTATTTGCTTCCTCATGAAGGAAGCATTAGTTATTTCTTTCAACAATAGACAAACTAAAGTCTTCATTTTGATCAATTTAAAGATAGAAATTTACAAAAAATACAAAATTACAAAATAATACAAACAATTTTTTAAATACAAAGACAAATCAAATTTTGTATTCGAAATGATAATTTTTTAAGCTGGTAAAGGGAAGGGAAAAGTTCTGTCGCACCCTATCCCTTTCCCAGCTTTATGATTTTTTTGCAAAAATTGTCAGGATTATTCCATTTGAAAATTTATGATCAAAAAGTCTTTTCTATTCATGCGTCAAGTTTGAATTATGTTTGTTTTATTTAATTTATTTTATTTTTATTTATTTAATTTTTATGTTTTGAAAAAAGTTTGTCTGTTAGAAACAGGTGATTCAAATATTATAAATGAGCATCAATTGTGAATTATGTTAGTGAAAAAAGTTTTACTATAAAAAATCGTGTTTTCAAATATTATGCATTACCATAGCTTCCTTACTCTTCAATAAAATGTATTAATATTATAGGTCAATCGATTGGTCTCGAATCAACACATCTTTTCTGTTCTTGCATCAACTTTGAATTATGTTAATGAAAAAAGTTTGACTATAAAAAACCGATTTTCAAAATATATAAATTACCATAACTTTCCTACGCTTTAATAAAATATATATTAATATTATAGGTCAATCGATTTGTTTCAAACCAAGGAATCTTTTATATTTTTGCATCAACTTTGAATTATGTTGAAGAAAAAAGTTTTACTATAAAAAACCGATTTTTAAAATATCATTGAGTGCTAAAAAAAATTGCAACAAATATTTTTAGAAATCCTTCAGTCAGTTTCAAGATATTAGTGGGGAAAATAAGCCCTCCAAATTTCGTCAATTTATCTGCAACCGCTTTCAAGTTATCGTGTTCACAAAAAGTGTGACATTTTTAAATTGTGGAAGGTTCAATTAAATTAATTTAAAAATTTTGAAAAATGTTACAATTATAAAGCTTCCTCTATGAGGAAGCCAAATTTTAAATAACTATAGGTCTAAATTTAAGAATATTGTATAAATGTTCGGAAATCTATCAAAGTTTTAAAATATTTGTAATCTTTTCAAAATTCCAAAAATTCCTCAATATCTTTTTAATTGACTCGAATTATTCCTAAAATTGTTTTAGAATCCTTCGAATTCTGTTTTTACAATTTTAGAAATCTTTTTTAATGTTTTAAAATGTTTTTGAATATTCTTTTTATATTAATTTTCAAAAATAAAGAATCACTTTAAATATTCCCAGGAATCTTAAGAAATTTTTTTTCATGATCTCGAAACCTTTTGAAATCTTCAAAATTTTATTTCAAAAACTTCAAAAATTTACATTTTGTTTTAAGTTTTGTGAAAATTTCTATTAGTTTTGATCGATTTTGTCCTAAAATTTTAGAATAATTCTTCAAGATTAAAAAAATGGCTTCCAAATCTTCCAGATTCTTTTTTGATAATTTTGGAAATCTTTTAAAATATATTCTTTTAAAATAAGGCCGAGCCTAAGTGACGAATTGTCCGTACGCTTATGTATGTTTATAACACGGTCGAGTCTAAACGTACGGACTTGGCGGGGGAAAGGGGGAGTTGGAAAGTAGAAGGGGGCGTGACACAAAGTAGTGTCGAAACGTACGTAGCATGATATAATTATTCTAATGAAACAAAATATGAACTGATTGGATGTTTTATTAACAAATTGACCGTAAGACCTAAGGAAATTTATTCAAATATATGTCAAATGAAAAATTGAAATTTTTTTTTGTAATACAATTTTCATTTAATGATCGACGTGACCAGTCAGAGGGGTGCCTTCCTACCCCCCCCCCCCACGAGACCTTGGAAAGGGGTAGGGGTTTGACCAACAACGAACGGACTATCCGTATGTTTAACTTGGCCGTACAGCTGTAAGAAAGCGTACGGACTGTACGGACTTATAGCCACTACCTGAAAATAAATGTTATGCAATGAAAAATCTTAAAAAATTTTCCGAGAAATCTTAAGAAAATTTTTTTAATCTCTTGAAACTTTTCAAAATTCTTAAAAAGCTTTCAAACTTTCTCTTTGAAATCGACAAAAATCTAATTTTTTTAAATAAAATTATTTTTGTATTATTTCAAAATTTCTAAATATATTTCTGAAAGATATTCGAATTTTTTCTAAAATTTTATAATCTTGCAAAATTGAACAAATTTGCTTTGAAATATTCTACATTATTTCCTAAAAGTTTGAGAAATCATTTGAAATGATTTTGAATTTATTTGAGTATTTTTTTTATTCTTCCCGGATTCTTAAGAAAAAGTTTAATTATCTGAAAAATTTCAAAATCCTTAAAAATCTTCATTTTTTTATTCAAAAAATTTAAACATCTAAATTTTGTTTAAAATTTGTCGGTATCGGTAATTTTTTGTTACCAGATATTTTTGTTGTAGTTACCTACAGTCTATCAACTTCATAAACTAAGATATTCTAAGTTTTTTTCATAATTGAATTTTACTCATCTCTTTAAATGTGTTGAAAAGTTTACAAATTATGGTCTGGTAGAAAAATGTTGTGAACAAAATTACTTCCCAATATTAAAACACAATTAAAATTAACATTTTTTCAATCAATAATGTTTAGAAAGATTCAGATATAATTTCAATCATTACAAGGCGTGAAACAAGGATACGTTATGTCCTCATCGCTATTTATCATATTTATGGATAAGTGTCTAAGAATGGCCATCTTCGATGAAGACGGTGTAGATCTCGAAACAGTGAAGGTACGTGAGTTAGCTTTCGCAGATTAGAAGATTGTTATGGCAGAATCAATCGAGGACTTGCAAAGAATGTTGAATAAACTTAATACAAACATGAAGAACATAGGCCTCAAAATTAACGTAAATAAAA
>CAKNYM010047250.1:38989-109901 GCA_932195095.1 Andricus curvator | reverse complement strand
CTATATATGGATTTCAGTGCCCGTTTTAAACAACGAAGATTACATCTTATATTGGGAAGTTACCATCGAGACGGATCATTATATCCGAGCCAATCGACCTGACATCGTAATGCGAGAGAAAAAAAGGGAAAGAGTCTACATCATTGACACTGCTTGTTCACATAATTGGAATTTTCAGGTAACTTATATACAACCAAGATTTACAAGTATGGCGGGGTAAGGCATGCAGTAAAGAACAATATGGAGAAATTTGAAACATGCATCTATCCATCCTATTGTGATTTCGGCTACAGACGATGGCAGAAACTCAAAAAGCGGGTTTACTATATTCCTGTCGCATTGCCAGAAACTTCCTAGAGACCAGACCATCAGGAAGTTGGCGACTGAAACCCTATCAAGTGACAACACCATGCTCCTAATTTCGTCCCTACTTCAACTTTTTTACAAGAGATTTCAAAGATCGTATTAAATTAATTCATAAAATGGTTAATTCGTCAGGCACTTGACTTAGTCCGTGGATGGTAAAGGACGCTGTAATGGTCATAATAATCGTGGGGCCAAATATTGAATTATACATGATGAATGACGTAAATACATATCGTCATTCCAAGGAAGAAAAAACGACAAGTGAACATGGTTCATGGGTAAATTTCCAGTTAGATTGGTGTAACAGGACGAGGTCGGCAGACCAGCGAGCTTTGCTGCGATCTATCCCTAAAAGTAATGTCTTGACTTGAGATTCCATAAGCTTCGTGCACTGTTAAAAAAATCTGATGGAAATTTAATATACATGTGAGTAAAGTCATTTGCATATACCGTACATTAATTTTAATATACCATCATGTTGTAAAAGTAATATACATGTATATTAAAGTCGGTAAAACAGAGTGCGTTAAAACAACAAGTTCTTTGATGCCTTCAGATCCTGTCAAATATTAAAAAATAAAGGAATAAGCTTGAATTCGTCGACTTAATTCCTTTTTACAATTAAAGTGCAACGTACGGGTGGAATTTTTTCTAAAATTCGCTGTGAATGTTAGAATTTTAACGTGAGTACAGGTGCTTGGAGGTTAGGTTTCTTAATTATTTGTTTAATTGAACGTTTCTCTTAAAAACCAGTGTCATTTATATTTATCTAGGAGAAAATATTATGTTTGATTATTTATAATTGAAAATTGCTGTCAAAATTGTTTTTAAATTGTGTAAAGTGCAAATATCTAACTTTTCTGATAAATTATCAATATGCGGTATATGAAATTTAATAAAATAGTCTCTTAATGGCAATTTCGTATACCTATATTTTAGATTTAATATACAAATGTATATTAAATGTATATTAAAATTGCAAACATTTTTAACAGTGTGGAATCTCTTTTGAATTGGTGCTCGGAATTTGTTCAAATTTGAGAAAGAAGGAAGCCGGAATTGGGAGAATTGTATCAGGGACGTCTGTACACTTTTTAATCATACTCTGGATTGAAGAAAGATGAATTGGATTTTCGATTGAATGGACAAAGACAACTAGAAGGAAAACTACCAATTCTACAACCTCGTCATCTATCGATAAGTACACTGATTGTTATAAATTTTATAAATTTGTGAAGCTGAGTGCATGAGTGAAAGGAAAATAGGTATTTTTGATTGAAGTCATCGGATTGCGATTTCAGTTTATGTTTGATTCTCTCCTGTCTTTTGGAAATCCCAGACCCAAAGGACAGACGTCTTTTTATCATTCACTGTTTGACGAGTGAAATGCTAGCCATTGATTATATCGGTCGTACCAAATTGTAATTTGGCATTGTATGCTGAGTCAAAAGAATGTCTTATAAATTTATGGTTGAAGGTTGAAGGATTTGAGTAACGATAAAGGCAGTGATTATAATCAATAGCAAATATTAGAGAAGTAAATCCAGGATATTTTCCATTCATGACATTTGCAATTTAAACTTTTGAATACATGTCAGATATTTTCTTTCAACATGCAGTTCTTTTATTTATTGGAAATTGAAAAGCATGCTAAATCGAACACCCATGAAAAACCAACATCCTCAACATTGAAATGTAAGGGAACGTCTTTGTAATTTGAAAATCTCATTTATGTCGTAAACTTGCACTATATGCATCTCTCGTTTTGTATACATTTTTACTAGATATAGGAAACAAAAGAAAGTCACATGCATGCACACACATAAACAAACGGAAATTTAAAAAAATCGCATTTTCGAGTTCCTGGGGTCGAATTATATTGAAATTTGTCAAAAAAGTAGATTTGGAAATTCACGTAATCACAAAAATCCCGACATCAAGAAGAAATACTAAACATGCAAAAATGATCTTTCTTCTGATAGAAAAAAAAGAAAGCAAAGAAGTATGTATAATTTCATAACAGAAATCTAGTATAATGTGAAACTAATTGTTGTAATGTTACAGTTTTGATTTATCAAATACTATTTTCCTTATAGTTTTCAAAACTCATAATAAAGCGTATAGCACTGGCTATTAAGAGATCTCATTGGAGAATATGCAATTAAATCCTATCTTCTTTTATATTTTTTGAAATGTGGTAGTATACCCTAGAATAGTCATGCACTTGAGTTTTATCCTTCACAACTTGAAAACAATGGATTTATTTGCAAATAATTTAGCTACTTGCAATGGGCTATAATCATTTCTTTATTATGTTTTAATGAAAATACTACCTTTTTGTTACGTAATAACTTTTAGTATACTATAGAGGTTTTTCTTTCTGAATTTAATTTGAAAATTCCAGAAACTGTCCACTTGAGCATTAGTTTAAGATAAAAGCAGATTAGAAATAGCGTTTATAATAAATGCTTTTTTACCGCTGTTTCGAATACTGGAAACAATTAAACTTTTTATGAACGGGAAGAAAGATACGGCATTTAATTAACCAGTACTTAAAAAAATTATCATGCTGAAACAATAATAAAGAGAAGAGTTTTATACATTACTTTCAAATTTGTTTTACAGATGCGCCCCATGCATATACATTTTCTATGTCCAAAAATCACGTGAGAAAGTGCTTCACAAAATTTGAAGTTTAAAAAAAAATTAATTTATAAGGCTTATGCGATTTCTCAATCCCTAAAGAAGCAAAAGAAAATGTTCTTTGAAGAGTTCAAATATTATTTTGTATCTTTCCAATACAATGATTGTTTTTAGCAGCGATTCACTAACACACAAAACCAAAATGGAATTCACTAAAATTCTAATTGATACTACATAATGCTAAAAATCAATAAACGTCAGTGAATGTATTTTTGAACTCATTTTTTAATAATATGTTGAAATTATAACCAAGTTGATTTAATACAGTTATATAATATAAAATAGTTGTTGAGCAAATAATATCCTACACACTAAAAAGTGGACATTCATTTTTATTTGGGATCCTTTTTTGGGCTTTCTGAAATGATCTCACAAAAAGTCTATTTGAGTACCAGTCTCTGTCTTGTTTAGTTTGTTAATTTCAAATTGATAAATGATTCGAGATAGTGAACTAAATTTCTTCAGAAGTTGCATTGTTTCAATTGTTCCAAACTTCAATATTATTACGAATTGCGTGAATTCCATGAATTCCGTGAATGCCGTGATTTCACGAATTTCGTGAATTCCTTGAATTCCATGAATTTCTTGAATTCCATAAATTTCGTGATTTCCTTTAATTCCATGTATTCCGCGAATTGTTTCAATTCCGTGAATTCCGCGAATTCCGTGAATTTAGTGGATTCCGTGAATTCCATGAATTCCGTGAATTTTATGAATTCCGTGAATTCCGTGGAGTCAATGAATTCCTTGAGTTCCATGAATTCTGGGAATTCCATAAATTTCTTGAATCCCTTCATACCATTAAGCCATTTCCCTTTCAGGGTAGGCGTGACACTACCCGATTCGGGTAGTGTTTCTAGGTGGATAGTTTCTTGTAGTAAATAACTACTACAAGTGTGGGCTCACCACACCCACGGTGGGCCAACAGCACGCACTATTCTCGAATGGTCACCATCCAACTACTAACCGCGCCCGACGCTGCTTAACTTCAGTGATCTGACGAGAACTGGTTTTTTCAGCGTGATATGGCCGTTGGCCTTCAATTACATGAATTCCGTGAATTCGATGAATTTTGTGCATTCTACAAATTCGGTGAATTCCATGAATTCCTTGAATTGATTTAGTTGATGACAGATGATTCTCATTTCAAGCCTATTTCAATCCACAAATCGACCTTATTTTATTAGAATGGTGAATCCAACTGAAGTGCAATTTTTTTGTGGCATGACCTGTTTTAATACTGAATTAAGTCGTAAATCGAATCCTACTTCTTACAGTGTAATTCTGAATAAATTTAAAAAAATTTTACACAGAGAGAAGTGTTTGGTTTGGATAATAACATAATTTTTTCTGCATTTGTATCGCCAATAAAACATTTTTATGTGCAGAGAATGCAAGAATTTTTAGCTTTAAGTTTGTACTTTATATGTCCGAAAACTAAAAGCATTAATTATCCAACCTAAAACAATCTACTGAAACCTCGAAAACATTATTTTAGATTAAAAATTTTTAATTTCTGAAAAAAGATCTTTCACCTTCGCTCTGCTGGGAATCGAACCAACTTCAACCAACTTCTCATTATTTTAGAGTTATAGATAATTTACGACATTGCTTTTTACCAGGAGGAAAATTTGGGGACAGAATTTCCAAAAAAAAATTTATTTGAATTTCTAAATGGCACCCTCGTATTGACATACGCGGAAAAATATAGGTGTACGAGCAGATTAATTATTTATTTCATAAAAAAAAGTAAAATGAAAAATTGCATTCTTATATTAAGAAACTGATAGTGCCAACATTTTTAGACAGCATTTGCATTTAATAAATGTAACTATTTAAATTCGTCACATTTCTATAAAATGAAAATTGTGTATTTATTCACAATCTAATGGTATGTATGAACACGAAATACATAAAATCGAAGTAAAATGTAAAAATGTAATATTTTATGGTTCAAACATAAAAAAAAAGAATAAAATTTCTCATAAAAAGCATTGGCGAAAAGTCAACAGCAATAAAAATATCGAAATTGCGAGTTTTCAGGACCATGATTTTTTTACAAAAGGATAAGGATTCAGATAAGATTGTGACATTACGATTATATACGGTATGTCTTCAGTATATAAGCACCTGCCTGCATTGGTTGGCTTTCAAATTTGCATTGAACTTGGTTCAATTGTCTTTTGATTATTTATTCAGCACATTTCAAAAAAGAAAAAAAAAGGTTTCATTCATCTGCTCCATATATTCTCTTCTTCTTTGCAAATTATTAGTTGGTACATTTTTGAATAGGGGCCATTCAAGCATTACGTAAGCATTCTGGGTGGGAGAGGGGGCTCTACATAGATGCTGATTGTTGTATATTCCTAATACAAAAATATGTTTTACAACGGGAAGGGCGGTTAAGAATAGGGAAAATTGGGCTTACGCATTAATTAAAAATGACCTATAGTACAAAATTTTCTAATTTTTTAAATAAAACGCACAATCTGCTATAGATTAAGCAAAATGGAAAATTGTAGAAAAAAAAGTTAAACGTCCATCCCTTGACTGAAATACAAACTGGTAAATACAATTTGTTTTAGCTCTACAAAAAATTTTTATTCCGATAATGCAGGAAATTTGTCATGACTTTTTGGATGTGCAGGAGAGCCTTTGGTTTGACGTGGGGGCTAGGGGCTAAAATGTTTACATGGCTCTACTCTGCTGTCTTAAAACCCAGGCTCCTACATGCGGCCGTGGTCTGGTGGCCACGGGTGGAACTTAAAACAATGCAGGACAGGCTGCGAAGATTACAAACGCTAGCATTTAGGGGGTTGACTGGAGAAATGAGGACTGCGCCCACAGCGGCAATAGGATTCATGCTCTGTCAGGAACCCCTACATGTTGCGATAACCGCTAGAGCAGCACACGCGATGGGCCGCCTGGCAAGAGCAAATAGATGGACTCCGGGGACTAGACACACTAGACTCCCGAGTGATATCAGCGCACTGCCGATTCTATAGATGAGGCAAGATAAAATAACAAAACGCTTCAGCTTCGCCAAAGCTTTCCGCGTCTGCATCCCAAGCAGGGATCTGTGGAAAGCAAATGGTAACCCGTTTCTCCAGGGGGAAATCTGGTATACTGATGGCTCCAGGGGAGAGGGAGGGTCAGGAGCAGGAATTTATGACAGCGAGAGAGGGAAAGGGATAGGGATCACACTTGGGCGACACGCTACTGTCTTTCAAGCGGAGGTCCTGGCCGTCCTTCGCTGTACTGAAACACTAATAGAGCAAAACGCTGCTGGAAGACAGATTACGATCTCTTCGGATAGCCGAGCGATACTAACTGCAACAGGGAAACCAGACATAACATCAGAACTGGTTTGGTTGATCACACAGGGATCAAGGGCAACCAAAGGCGGACCAGTTGGCGAAATGCGGTGCAGCGAGCGAATACATAGGACCGGAACCGGTACTGGGGATAGCGTCTTCCTGTGTCGGAATGGCCATTAAAAGCTGGATCCGAACAAAACACCGGGAATGCTGGAAACAAACCCAGGGTTGCCGTCAGGCGAAATCCATCCTAGAGTATACCTATAGGATGGGCAGAGCTAGGGAAATCCTGGGTTTACCCAAGAAAGATATAAGGACCGTGGTACGGACCCGAACAGGGCACAACCAATTGAACTATCATATGCACAAAATGGGGTATAACCCCACGACAGAGTGCAGGAAATGCGGCAGGGATGACGAAACATGCCTGTATGTATTATGCCAGTGCCCGGAATTAGCTAGGCTCAGGCAGCAGACCCCCGGGCCCCATTTTATGTGAACAGAGGAAATTGCAACGCGATCAGTGGTCGACATACTGGGCTTCGACAAGAGGTCTGGGGTCCACTGCTGAGAGTGAATAAGTAAGGGTGTGGCATAATAGGCTTTATAGCTTGAGCGACAGGAGAGCTCTTCATGGGCTTCCCACCCGCATCAAAACTAACTAACTAACTTAGAATTGCCCAAAATGAGGCCATAGTAAGTCATACCGAATAAGTCTTCCCGAGACAAGCCTTCATAGGGCAAGTCTTCCAGGACATCCCTTCCCAAAGGAAACGTCTTTCCAGGCCTTTCCAAAGGAAAATTTCCTCCTGCGAAATCTCTTTTTAAGCAAGAGAGTTAAAGTCAACCATTTGAAGGCAAACGGACATCTCTTTCCAGAGGACAAGGCTTCCCCAAACATTTCTTTCCAAAGGACAAGGCTTCCCCGACCATCCCTTTTCACAATGATTCCAGTGAAGGTACTATTGGACAGTCCGTCCCCCATTCTAAACATGCAGACGTTCGGATTTTAGAAATATTGGATGAGTCTTCCCGGGAAATCACTTCCCATGACTAAAAAAACATGAGATTCTTCAAGGCACCATCAGACAGGTCCTCTCCGGACAAGACTTTCCAGAAAATCTCTACCCAATTTTAAAAAATAAGAGTGGCTTTGAGGCACCTTTGAACAGGTCTTCCTGGGAAATGCCTTCCTAGGACAAGTCTTGGCATAAAATCACTTCCCACCTTTGAAAAATAGGAGTTGCTGCAAGGTACTAGTGGACAGGGCTTCCCGGGACAAATCTCCCCAGGAATTCACTTTGCACTTTCAAAAAAATATGAGAAGCTTTGAGACACCATTAGACATGTCTTTCCGGGAAATGCCTCCTCAGGAGAAGTCTTCCCAGGAAATCACTTTCCACATCTAAAAAAAAGGAGTTCCTGCAAGTAAAAACTGGACTGCTCTTTCCCGGACAATTCTAACCAGGAAATCACTTTCGGACCTCTTACAAAATGGGAGTTGCTTCGAGGTACTATTGGACATGTCTTCTCGGGACATGCCTTCCCAGGAAATTACTTCCCACCTTTAAAAAATAAGAGTTGCTGTAAGACAAGATTAGATAGGTCTTTCCCAGGCATGTCTTCCCAGGAAATCACCTTTCTCATCCAAAAAAATATAAGATGCACTGAGGCACCATTGGACAAGGTTTTCCGGGACAAATTTTTTCAAGAAATCACTTCCCACCTTCTCAAAAATAGATGTTACTTCGATGCACTATTGGACATGTCTTCCCTATTTTTAAAAGGCTGGAAGCGATTTTCTCAAAAGAATTGTCCGGGAAAGACCTTCAATGGTGCTTAAAGAGACTCCTATTTTTGTAAAGGTGAGAAGTGATTTCCTGATAAGACTTTAACTAAAGTAGGCGTCAAAAGTACGCGACCCTCACTTTAATCGCTCGCAACTCGTTAAAAAAAATCGCAGAAAATTCTGGCCATGTAGACGTGAAAGCTTAGGGTCACCCGAATTGAAAGATATGTATATTGTTGTTGTACACAATTTATTATAATAGCGCTGATGTACAACGTGCCAAAAAACAAGGTTTTGGAGGCACTTGTTTCAAGCCTCGACTTTCGAGGCTTCTCAAAACGAGCTGAACACCTTGAAAAATCTGAAAAAAATCACAGACGCTCCTTAAGGTGTCCAGAATGCAACGCAGTTTTCCAAATTTCGAAATATGAAATTGTTTACTAATTACAGACCGTTTTCCACAAATATATAATCTTGAAAAGAATTAATAATGGGAATTTTTATGGCTTAAGATGTGCAGTTTTGTAACGCGAGTGAAGTACAATTTGAAAAAATGAAATTATATCAATATTTCGCGAAATAAACCTTAAAGAATATTTCGGGATTTAATGAAAGTAGCGACCGTATAAAAAGTGCTAGAAAAAAGTATCCATTTTACAACAATAGGGATCTCAGAAGGAAGGGGATTCCAGCTCACCCGCAGGTCCATAGCTGGGAGGGAAAACGGCAGGCACGTTGAAATCCCTTCCTTCTGAGGTACCTATTGTTGTGAAATGGATACTTTTTTTCTAACACTTTTTATACGGTGGCTACTCTCATTAAATTCGAAGGTGTAGTTTGAAGTTCATCTTTGACCGCTCTTGTCCTTACACAACGGCCAAGAGCACTGAAGGTGACATCAGTTGACTCTGTATGCGTTTTTAGAGCTACAATCTTTCACTCGATAGGGTTTCAGTCGCCTACTTTCAGAAAGTCTCTGAGGTTTCTTACAATACGACAAGTTTTTAGTAAACCTGCTTCTTGAGCTGTTGCTGGTACCCTACTGACTCCTAGACGTTTGAGATGTTCGGTGCCTCTAGTGTGTACATTTCATGTAGGACGAAATCACAATAGGCTGAATAAGTGCATGTTTCACATGCTTTCATATTGTCTTTACTTCATGCCTTAGCTGGCTACACTCATCGATCTTGGTTGTATAGGTTGCCTGCAATTTCCTGTTAAGTGAATAAGCAATGTCAATAATACAGAATCTTTCGTCTTCTTTCTCACGTATCATGATTTCGGTTTGATTTGCTCAGATATAATGAACTGTCTCGATAGTAACGTCCATATATAAGATGTAATCTTCGTCTTCTAAAACGGGTACTTGAATATTTTGTAACTCAAAAACTAAAACTCCAACTGATTTTTGGAAAAGGAATTTTAGATTTATTTTTTAAATTTTTATACGGCCATATAAGTCCGGAAACTTGAGTCTGGGACACCCTGTATATGTTTATAACACGGGCAAGACGGAAGATACGGATCTAACAAGGGGAATGGGGACTGTAAAAGGGAAGGAGGCGTGGCTTGTGTCCGTACATTAGACACTACCTAATTTTGAACTACTCTCAATATAATAAAAATTAAATCAATCAACGTATAATTTCGGTTGAGGATGCTCTAACTGTTCTTTATTGCAGTAACCTACTTCTTTTTTTTTAAACTCAAAACTTGACTTTTGGAGGCGAAACCTGGTCTCTTAGCCCACTGTGCCCCCCTTAACCCTGGAAAAGAGAGAGAGGGCTATGACCGATCACTTTTTCATGTGACCAGTCATACGCTACTCCTCATCCCCCCACTAACACCAGGAAACGGCGAGAGCTGTGATCGACCATTCTCCGATGACTTATCACATGTCATTACCCGCCCCTCCACCCATTTAAGCCATGGAAAGGGCGAGTGTTGTGTCCTATCACTCTCCTGTGACCGGTCACGCACATTTCTAACTCCCAGAAATCCCAACCCCCAAAAAAGGTGAGGGCTATAACCGTTAACACGCCCCCAACACTCCAAAAAAGAATATTTTATTTGGCGAGAATATAGTTATTTCTATCAAATTTTCTCCAGAAAGGGAGCATCCATAAATTACGTAACGCTTTTAAGGGTGGGTGGGTCAGAGAGCCGATGTTATGCTAGTGTTACTCCGGATAGGGTGATCTTTTGGCAAAACGTTACGTAACGCTAAAAAAATTACGTTTTATCTTTGATTCTCCCAGAAGTAAATTTCTTTCCATTTACTTTCGTTACTCTCTGTCCGTGACTCATGACTAGTGATGGGCGCTGCTCGGTATTTCACAGTCATGACCAATCCTGACCGGTCATGACGGTAAATGTTGGTAAAGCGCGGTCAGACCCAAATATTTCCACCAGAAATGGTTTTTTTATAGAGAAAAGTGATTTAGTTGTTAGGACATACCCTATACTAAACTTGTACAAAATTTTTTTCGGTTCTAAATGTTCCAGTTATTCTCAAAGGAATAAAAATTCGAAAAAGCTGAGCATAGCAGACGACATTTTTGACAGTTTCGCGCGAGTTTCGAGGAGAATTTGAAAATGACACTTTACAAATTTACAAATTACATTGAAAATCTGTTGCATTTACTGAGCAATATTTTTAAAATAATATTTAGTAGTATGCTAAGTTATTTTGAATATCATTTCAATAAATATGACACTTAAATATTAAGTTAAGTACTTTGTATCGTATAGGTTATATTCCCTAAATGAAAATATTGTTTTTTGTCTCTAAATAAAATAACATTGATATCTAATTATTATGAATTTAGATTTATGAGTAATTTGTGTAAATAATTTATTATTTGTTATTATTTATATGTGACGAAATTCAATAAGGCAATTATTATAATTAAAAATGGTAACAATGACAATACAAATAATAACAAATAATACATTATTTACACAAATTACTCATAACTCTAAATTCATAATAATTATTAATTATTAATATTATTAAGTTTGGTATAGATATCAAAAAAATTTTAAAGTGTTACGTTATGCTGTGGAGAGGGTGGGGTGGTAGTCAAGTGTTACGGTCCTGTTACAGAGGACTGGGTGGGTCACGAAAATTTTAAATTTAGCGTTACGTAATTTATGGATGCTCCCAAATATATCTGAAAATCCAACAAATACAAGTTAGTATAAATTATAAATTGGTGTACTTATTGGTGTAATTATTAATTGTGTACTTGGTTTAATTATAAATTGTGTAGCCAACGGCCATACCACGCTGAAAAACCCAGTTCTCGTCAGATCACTGAAGTTAAGCAGCCTTGGACGCGGTTAGTACTTGGATGGGTGACCATTCAAGAATACTGACATGAGTGCTGTTGGCACATCGTGGGTGTGGTGAGCCCACACTTGTAGTTATTTATAACTACAAGAAAAACCTAGAAACACTACCCGAATCGGGTAGTGTCACGCCTACCCTGAAAGGGAAATGGTTTAATGGTACGTGACACATATTTGGTAAAAAATGTAATATTTAAGTAGTGTGAGGTAGTATGCAGCTTAAGATAAGAAAAATAGCGGAAAAGGAAAGAAAAAAGCGTAAAAGAACGTGGGTTAAGCATGTGAGAATACAGATAGAAGGTGTATGGTAGGATTGGAACAGCGAAAAGGGAAACGTTAGTAAAAATTAAGGTGACGGAGAAGAAGCAAAAAAGAAGTTAGTGAAAGAGGGGGTTCAAGTGGACGTGATGAGGAATGTAAAGAGTAAAAGAAAGAAGTGAGGAAGGAATTAATAAAATGGAGAAGAAGAAGAGATTGTAAGGTAGTAAATAGAGAAAAAGAAGGAAAAGACTAAATCAGGATATAGAGCTGGTAGGATGGAAAAATTATTTCATGGATTTGCTAGGAGGGGTAGAAAGGAAAATTATGAAAGGTGGAAAAGATGGTAGGGGAAAGACAAGGAAGTGGACATAACAAGGGAAGGAATGGTATAGGTGTTAGGAATAATGAAATATGGAAAGGCACCTGGTATAGATGAGATTCCAAATCAAGTCTGGAAATATGGGAGGAAAGAACTAAAGGAATGGGCATGGATAATGTACAATAGAGTATGCAGAGGAGAGCGGTGGCCAGATTTATGGAAAGAAGGAGGTAGAAGAGAGAAGAGAGACGGCGATAGAATTGACGAGATGGGAAAAAGAAAGAAGGGAGCTCTTTAGTGCTAGATATATACGAGAAAGGTCTGGAGTAAACTTTGAAAAATTGGAGAAAGGATAAAAGAAAAGACAACTTACGGGGAAACGGGTAATGATTGACGCATCAAAATATAATAAATGGTATAGTATGATGAAAAAGGAAGGCGAACTACAGTATTTTGAAGAGCGATGGGGAAAACTAGGTGAGAGAAGGGAGATATTGGGAAAACAAGGAAAACAGAAAGTGTAGAATCTGAATGGAAAGAGAAAACATGGGAGCATGTATGGGAAGGATGTAGAAGAGGCATGGAAGGTAAAAGAAGCTGTCAAAGGAATGTGGTAAAGATTTTAGGGATTGTTAATGTGAAAAAATTGCGGGGTTGAGGTAGAAGAGAAGTAAAAGAAAAAGGAAGCGGAAGTCGCTTGAATTGGAAGGATAGTTTAGTTAGTTTTAAAAACGGGCGGAAGCCCATGGAGAGCTCCCCTGGCGCTCAAGCTATAAAGCCTATTGTGCCACAAAATTGGAAGGATAAAGATTTTTAAGTTATGGTTCTGTAATAATATAGGTTGAGGGTGGGTATTACTACGGATGCTCTATTTACTGTGGTTACAAAGATAAATAATGATTTAGAATGTTTTGAATATATATAATGCTTTGAAATAATTCAGAAAATTATTATGTGATACATTTTTAATTATCATCAATGAATCAACTTCAGTTACTATGTTTCTAACTATTTTATTGCAATTTGAATCTTTCATGCTTCCGATACTGATAGTTTTACAGCTTCGATTTGTATGCGGGTCATGAATACGTTCTGAAAAACTAATTCTAATTTCGTTTCGGGAAACTAAATATTTATTTTAATATTTTTTTTAATAAAGAAAATATATAATTTTCCTCAAAATGCATGCTAAAAGACAAGAAATACGTATTTCTACATATTTTTTACCAAATCAGTATTTGGTATACGATTTGCCTTGTTGCATGTATTACTGCGGTTTTCCAGGCGCTATATCATAACCTCAACCCTAACCTTACTTAGTCGCCAGTGATAATGCCTGTCAGTGTCGCAGTGTATCTTTGTTGTTAAATGATTTTGAATTTATGTGATCAAAAATGGTAAAACCTGAAAGAAAGAAATCTATGCCAAAAAAAGTGAGAGCAACCGGAAAAAAGAAGAATGTAAGACTTCAGTATTCGAAAGAAGATGTGTTGCTCGCATTAGAGGGGTTTAAGAGAGGACAATCGGTTGCTGAAGTGTCTAGGAAATACAAAGTTCCTGAGTCAACTATAAGAGCAAAAAAATGTAATAAATATGCAGACAAGAAGCCTGGGCCTGCAACAGTACTAAGTATTAAGTTCAAGTAATTTGTGAAAATCCTATCTTTTATTATTCAAATGAATGACAAGGTTTAAATTTCCTAAATTGTTTGTAACTTCACTTAAAATGAAATCGCAGTATTAAAAGCGCAGTAATTGGGTTACCGCAGTAGTTGGCGCGCAGTAATTCATGCTAACCCGCAGTAATACCTGCATGGAACATTTTTTTTAGATTCGCATTTTTTACGTAAATCTAACTTCTTTCCACAGTTTATCGACTGAATTCTATTAATTAAATACCAAATATTGCTTCACGAATTAATGCGTAACGAATTTCTCATTCAAACACTTGTTTTTCATCTTCAAAAGTCATCTTGATTTTTTTTCCGCAGTAATACCCACACTTACCCTAAGTGGATTAAGATGCGGATGCGCTTTCGCTTTCGATGGCTCGCTCACTCTTTCACAAGTACGTCCAAATTGCGCTATCGTAAAAATAAAATTAAGGATCTAGATATAAGAATTTATGTAAATAGTTGTAAATAGGTATAGATAGTAAGGATAAGATAATATAAAATACGTGGGTAATAATATTGTAAGAAACAAAAGTCATGTAAATCCTTAGGAGACACATTATAAATAAAGAACAAGAAGCATCAAAAAGATTCAGTCTCAACCAAACAGTTGCATGTTTAATCAATAAGATTACATTTCTACAAAAAGAGTTGCATGTTCAACAAAATACATACATTTATAAACCAAATATTTTATTTTTTTAACGAAGAATATTAATTTTCTATAAAAAAAAGAATCTTCAACAAATTATATAAATTTTCAACAAAATAGGTGAATGTTTAAGCTACAAAAGATCAGTTTTAACAAAAAATGGAATAGTTAAATTTTCATTCAAAAAATTATTTTTTAAAAGAAAAACGATTTTCTACAAAAAATTTAATTTAAACCCATAAAATATGAAGTTTCAACAAAAAAATCAATTTGAAACCAAACAGTTGAATTTGCAACCAAATATCCATGAGTTCGTGCGTATTTTTCAACTTCGAGTAAGTCTAACTTACTGATTAACTGAATATACTTTGTGTTTTTTGTATACTTTCAAAGTGTTGAAAAATGCGCATGAACATATGGCTCATTAGGGGGTAATGTAACGAATGATTAACGGGGGCAATTTTTTTTAGTCTTGAAAGCTCAAATCCATATTTGAGGCGGAAAGTCCCTTTTGTTAAATTGATTATATATCGCATTTCCAAAGCAGCAGAAAAAAAATAAACAACTGGCGCAATTTTCAAAATAGAAAAATTATTCCAACAGACAAAATAGTGATAATTCTTATAAAGTTGTAATAAATTAATAAAAACCATGATAAATGTATCTTACTAAAGATATATTTGTATGGAAACACTAAAAAAAGGAAAAATACATTAAAAGTAAAATAATATCTCAAAAAATTGCGAAATAAACTCCTATGTCTGTTGGAATAATTCTTCTATTTGGAATATCGCGCCAGTTCTGTTTATTTTTCATCTGCTGCTTTGGAGATGCAATATTTAAGGAATTAACCCTATTTATCGCAAGTGTTGACGATCCGCAGGGACTTTCCTCCTCAAATATGGATTTGAGCTTCCAAGAGCAAAAAAAAATTGCCCCCCGATAAAAATTCGTTGCGCTAGCATTTGAAATTGATTTTTTCAGGTGAGTTTTCTAGGTTACATTACCCCTTACATAAGCCTTATGGACAGACCCGATTGTTAAATTTACAGTTAGGAAAATAAATTCTTAACAACAACAAAGTTTTCAAAAAGTAGTTCAATTTTCAACCGATTTATAAAATTTACATTTTCAGTTAAAAAAAACTAATTTTAAACCAAAGAAAACAAATATTCAAACATAAAGATGAATTTTCAACTCAAATTACATATGAATCTTCAACAAAACACTGATTTTCGGAAAAAGTCGTTCAACCTTCAACGAAGGAGATCAATTTTCAACACAAAAATATGAACTTTTAACAAAAAAGATAATGTTCAACCAAACAGCTGAATTTTATGTCAATTTTATTATTTATTAATTTTATTATAAAAAAAAGAATTTTCAACCGGTAGTTAAATTTTCAACTAATCTGTAAAATTTACATTTTCAGCTTGCCATTGCATCGGCTCGCTGTTTTGAGGTCTGAAATATTACTTAATATTTCAGATGTTTTTAAAAGTCTTGATAGCTATGTTGTCAAAGAATATTATATAATTTAATTATTTATTCTTTCTAACAAATACTGGAAAAATTCAATAATAAAAAAAAAACATTTGTCACTTTTTAATATGATTTTATGGCTTTTTTATGAAATTTGATAAAATAATCAATTTTTCACTGAATTCTTCAATTAATACTAATTTTGTTAAAAATATTACATTCCTCGGAGGCCACTTGGAAAATACTTGATACACTTTTTAAGATCTCTTAACACCCCCTTTACCCCTCCACGTGATACTCTTTCCATTGGCTGCGCTCGTCAGTTAACCTCACGGTGTCTCTGATCCGCTCCCTGGTCCCAGGAAAAGATCAGGGTTTTTGGAGAAGTGTGCTGTGTGGGAGTCTCGATTATCTTTTTTCGAGCTATAAAGATTTTCCAATTGGAGGTGAAGTGGGTTAATCGTTGTTAGATACAAATGAGGAGAATTACTATTTTGTCAAATATTTTATTAAATTATTCTGGAATTTTACAAATATTTCTTTAACGTTATAACATATTCCTAATAAAATGTGAAAAGTAATTTTGTATTCAAGATTTAAAATAAAGAACCCAACTCACTAAACTTGAATCAGTTTAGGAAATTTGTTACTGAATCAATTCAGAAATGATCATTTTCAGTATATTCCGGAACAGAAGGAGCTTGATCTACTCTCATTAGAACTTCTCCAGGTGTAAAATATCCTTCATATTCTACAGTTGTAGGAGTGGTGTCACGACCATAATGTCCACAATCTTCATGTGTAGAAAGCAAATGAAAGTGATTTGCGGTAAGATCAAGTTCCTGGCAAAAATTGAAAACATAAATGTAAGTTATTGATATATGCTTGTTGAGACATTTTTTTCAATTATTTAAAAATAAGTGCGAATGAAAGTTTTTGATCTTACTGTTTTGGCAGAAACAAAAGTATCGACTCCAGTCTCCTTAGCAGAACCTTCGTCAACGTAGTAGTTCTTAATTCTTTTTAAGTTGCTACCTTCAGGTATAGGTTTCTCTAGTACGTTTGGAAAAAATTCACTTGTCTTTCCTGTTTGTAACACAAATACTCCACCGATACCTGATCAGGGATTAAACAATTTTTAATTAATATTAATCAACCTCATTCGACTAATTTTGCAACATAATTATTACAAATCAATGAATATGAAATAACGACTCACCAACAAGTTCCTGTCCATAGCGATTTGCAATACTCCTTCTCATACTAGCAATGAAACTATCTTCACCTATTCGTTTCTTAGCATAAACTTTTAAAACCTTTCCGCTTTTTCCGTCGCTGAGAAATAAACTTCCCTGTACTGCAAATCGAGTTTCATTTAAAGGCAGGACCTGACATACAAGTTTTCCACGAGTTTTGTCTAGTGTGATAAGGTAGGAGCATTGGGTTGATTGCAGTTTATTCAGAACTATGTTTACTGCTACCTGTAAATTGAAAGAATATATAACTAATGTTTTTTTTAACCATTGAGACGTTTTTATTTTTAAACAAATCAAGATTTTGTTTAGCTGGTTCGCATTCAATAACTATGAATTATAGAATCATAATAAAATGGGTCCATATCATCTCACATGCGGAAAGTCTCTCTGCGGCAAGTCACACCTGCGGCATGTCACATCTGCGGCATGTCACAACTGCGGCATCTCTACCTAGCGGCCTCTCTCCAGCGCGGCATTTCTCACAGTGAAATTGACATTTTTGCGGCAATCTCTCGGAAAAAGGTTCAAATCCATATAAAATGGCAAAACTGCAGTAAGCCTCACAGGACTAGTTGTCACATTTGCGGCATGTCTCACCCGCGGCAAGTCTCCCCAGCGGCATCTCTCATCCGGAAAAAATGGTCAAGTCCACATCAAAGTGGCAAAACTGCGGCAAGTCTCTCAGAACTAATTGTCACATCTGCGGCATCTCTCACCCGCGGCAAGTCTCCCTAGCGGCATCTTTCATCCGGGAAAAATGTTCAAGTCCACATCAAAAAGGAAAAACTGCGGCAAGTCTCACGAGACTAATTGTCATATCTGCGGAATCTCTCACAAGCGGCAAGTCTCCCCAGCGGCATCTCTCGCCAAAGAAAATTTTCTAAGTAGTTGTAAAGATGGAAAAAATGCGGCAAGTCTCCTGAGCGGCATCTTTCCCCCAAAAACATTTTCTAAGTAGTTGTAAAGATGGCAAAACTGCGGCAAGTCTCCCCAGCGGCATCTCTCGTTCAAGAAAATTTTCTCACAAGTTGTAAAGATGACAAAATTGCGGCAAGTCTCCCCAACGGCATCTCTTCCCCAAGAAAATTTTCTAAGTAGTTCTAAAGATAGCAAAACTGCGGTAAGTCTCCCCAGCGGCATCTCTCTCCAAATAAAATTTGCTAAGTAGTTTTAAAGATGGCTGGGTAGACTTGCCGCAGTTTTGCCATCTTTATAACTATTTAGAAAATGTTCTTGGGGGAAAGATGCCGCTGAGGAGACCTGCCGCAGTTTTGCTATCTTTAGAATTATTTAGAAAATGTTCTTGGGGGAGAGATGCCACTGGAGAGACTTGCCGCGGATGAGAGATGCCGCAGATGTGACAATTAGTCCTGAGAGACTTGCCGCAGTTTTGCCACTTTGATGTAGACTTGAACATCTTTCCCGGATGAGAGATGCTGCTGGGCAGACTTGCCGCGGGTGAGAGATGCCGCAGATGTGACAATTAGTCCTGTGAGGCTTGCTGCATTTTTGCCATTTTATATGGATTTGAACATTTTTCCCGGATGCTAGATGCCGCCGGGGAGACAGTAAGTCCTGGGAGACTTGCCGCAGTTTTGCCATTTTCATTCAGACTTAAAAAATTTTTTGTAGGGAAGAGATGTCACTGGGAGTCTTGCCACTGGCGAGAGATGCCGCAAAAATGTCAATTTCACTGTGAGAAATTCCGCGCGGGAGAGAAGCCGCTAGGTAGAGATGCCGCAGTTGTGACATGCCGCAGGTGTGACATGCCGCAAATGTTATATGCCGCAGATGTGACATGCCGCAGATGTGACTTCCTGCAGAGAGACTTGCCGCATGTGAGATGATATGGACCCAATAAAATAGCAGGAGGCCGTTTTAATCGAGAAAAAAATTTGTTGGTCCCTTCCTGGTTTTCTTCTGGTTCTCAAAAATATTTCACGGACATTAAAATTAAAATCTTTCAACTATTATAGCTGAATTATTATTATTTGAGGTTATCAAAACTGAACTTTAAATTCGAACACTTAAGATGGAACTCTTTTGAATTATGACTTATTAAAACTGAAACTTAAAAAGTTGTTCAATCAAATGCTTAGTAATTTACAATTACAAAATAGAGGCTCAGTTTTGAACTGAATAATTTTAAATTGAAGGCCGTTAACGTGTAAAATTACAAATTTTGAACTTTTCTGAATTAAACAGTTTAAAGAATACTGGTTAAGTAGTCTAAATCCACGCTATCAATTTCAATGTTCCAATTTCAAAAATTGGTCAATAAATTTGTAAACGTTTAAAATTATATCATTTTAGGCAATTTTAAGTTAGAAACATTAAAAGTTAAACGACCTAAATTTTTGTTTTAAACGATCACTTTTTAAATTAGAAGATGAATTATTTTACTTTGGTTTCGTTTTTAATTCATAATTGAAATTGTAGCGTTCAATGTTTAAATAAACACTTTGAAACTTTAATGATCTAAGCTTCTTCAATTATAATATTTAAAATTGAATAGTTTGAAAGTGAAATATTTCAGACTAAAACAATATTACAATAGGATTTTATATTATATAAAAGAGTTTGATTATGATTCTATCGATTTAGAATTTTTTTTAAAATTAAAATATTTTATTAAGTTTCAATCGGATGTTCACATTTGTTTGACAACTAGAATTTGAATTTCAGCTAAATTTTCAACGTCAAAATCTGTAAAGTGCTTCACTTTTAACAAATTCAAAATTGTCTAGTGAAATCAATTATTGTTGAATTCTTAATGCTTGAACGATTTTGAACGATTTTGATTTTCAATTGTTCAACAAGGAAATGATCAGAGTAAGCCTTTGAAGAGGCACAAGGCGGCCCAGCAGCCGATGAACAGAGAGTCGTTGGGAGCTGGACTGACGGCCGCTCAGAGGAACAACCCCCTGACGATGGTGGTGATCGATACCAACTACCCGGACTCGTTGCTCACTATGGAGCAGTACGAGATCTTTAGGGAGGCTACCTGTAAGGCGCTCGAAAGAGTGTGCCCAGATCAATGGCCAAGATTCGTGACCTCCTTCTGCAGGAGAGGGGTCTTCGGATTTGTGGCAGCCGACCTAGCGGCTAAAGCTTGGCTACTCAAAGCAGTGGTCGAGACAGAGTCGTGGGAAGGTGCATCTCTTAAGGTGGGTGGGGTTGAGTTGCTTCAGAAGATGGTGAGGGCTACGGCGTGGTTCCCGGGTGAACTGGAAGACCCGTCTAAAGTGCTCCGTCGGTTGGAGAAATTCAAGCCCTCACTTAAGACAGCGGCCTGGCGAATCGTCAGGCACGATAGGCCTCAGGAAGAGGACACAATAGAAGGCTAATCTCGCTAATCCAAGAACCATGGTTAGTTCGAGAGACCATAAGGGGATTAGGGCGGGATTGGTCTTTTTTGTTACAGGGACCTCAAGGTGACCAAACCAAGGGCCTGCATACTGGCGAAGGGAGTTAACGCTGTTCCGCTGCTTGATCTATGTTCGAGAGACCTGATGGTGATAGCCATAGATCTCAAAGGAATAGGAAGGCTAGTTCTGAGATCGGATTATTTTCTTTATGACAGCGATACCAACCCACCAGTGTAGGTACGTACACTGGTGGAATATTGCAAGGTGAGGGGTATTCCTCTTCTGCTGGAATGCGGTGGTAATTCCCACCATACTTTGTGGGGCAGCACGGACATCAACTCGAGAGGTAATGACCTACTGGAATACCTAATCACCACTGATTTAGATATTCTTAATACGGGGAACACCCCGACGTTTCGTAACTCGGTCAGGGAGAAAGTCATTGACATCACTCTCTGTACTAGTAGTTTTTAAGATAATATCAAGAATTGGAGAGTTTCAGATGAACCCACTCTCTCAGATCACTCACAGATAGAGTTTGTGTTGGATTCCGTTGTACCCGCTGCCCTAAATGGGTCAGAAATCCAAGAAGAACGGACTGAGATCAGTTTTCCATGGAAATAAGATGTGCACTGTCAGAGGTTCCCAGGTGGATTCGAGACGTGGATACCCTGGAGATGGCAGCCAAAACTTCCACGGAAGCCATTAAAGCTACTTATGAAAGTAATTGTCGACCTACAAGAGTCCTAAAGGCTGGGGAGACACACTGGTGGAATGGGAAACTCGGAGAGCTTCGCAGGGAAACCAGAGAGAGGTTCAGACGTGCCAGTACTGGAAAAACGAAGGAACTATGGACGTCATTCACAACGATGAGGGACGAATACAGGGGTGCAATACGTAAGGCAAAGCAAGAGAGCTGGACCAACTTTTGCACAGACATCGAGAAGGGAGGTACTCAGAGTCGGACGGGGATACCTTGGCTCACCTGATCAAGGCACATTTCCCGGGCTTTTCAAGGTTTGGACAAAAGGGGACGACACCTCAGAGGCAAACAAAGTCGCCTGCGACCCAGCTGGATCCGAAACGGCGGCTAGCCAAAGAGATTGTCACCTCCGCCAGGGTCAGGCGGACCCTAAAGTCTTTCAGTCCTTACAAGTCTCCTGGCCCACATGGCATATTTCCACTCCTCTTACAGAGAGCTGGAGAGATCATTATAGGGCCGCTGGTGAGACTTGCTAGGGCTAGTCTGACGTTGGGAAATGTCCCGACGTCATGAAGCGGTACGAGAGTAGTCTTTCTTCCGAAAGCAGGTAGGATCGGTTATACCTCATCCAAGGGTTTCCGGCCCATCAGCCTGACATCTTTTCTACTAAAAACAGTGGAAAGACTTGTGGATAGATATATCCGCGATAAGGTCTTGTCAAGTAGGCCACTTCACAAGGAGCAACACGCGTAGAGGGCTGGTCACTTGATGGAGACGGCCCCAAGCGGAGCAGTAAACCTAATTGAAGGTCAACTAAAGGAGAAAGGCCTCGCGATCGGAACCTTTATAGACTCCGAAGGAGCCTTCGATAACACCCCTGGAGAGGTGATCAGGGAGGCCATGATTACACATGCTGTGCCTATTGCAGTCGTGGAATGGACGTGCCACATGTTGGCCAACAGGAATCTAACTACGACTAAGGGTGATGCCACTTTATGTGGAACCATTGACTCGGGATGTCCGCATGGATGAGTTTTATCGCCCTTGCTGTGGTGCCTAGTAGTGAATGAATTGCTTCATCTACGCTCGAGTCAGGGCCACCACGTCATAGACTATGCGGACGATATACTGGTTATCGTGCGCGGCCAGCATCTGGATGCGCTCTTCGGAGTAATGCAGCAAGCACTGATGATAGTGGATTCATTGTGCAAGAAAACTGGATCATCGGTTAATCCGAGTAAGACAGACGCGGTTGTTTTCACCAGAAGGTACAAGTGAGGAACCATGAGTACATTGAAACTTGGAGGACAACAACTGGAAATCAAAGAACGAGCTAAATATCTAGGAGTCATTCTGGATAAAAGCTGTTATATAACGAGCACCTGGAAAACAAGTGTAAGAAGCTAGTAGCGACTCTATGGCTCCGTAGGAGAGCCAAAGGGAAAAGCTGGGGCTTGAAACCGGAGACACTTCTGTGGATCTACACAGCGATCTTGCGACCCAGGCTAACATATGCGGCGGTGGTCTGGTGCAGCAGGATCGAGCTGTCCACTGTGAAGTTTTGACTGGAAAGGATCAGGCGACTGATTCTGAGAGGCATCACTGGAGCCTCGAAGTCGACACCCACGATGGCACTGGGGGCACTTATAGGTTTAGAGCCCTTCCATCTTACCATCAAGGCCGTGGCTGCAATGGCGGCCTGGAGGCTAAATTCGGTAAATGACAGAAGGATCTCTACAGCAGTGAACATCCCAGTCGACATCGCGAGGAGGCCGACCCGATCATGATGGAGACAACTGGCTTACAGACGGCTCCAGGAACGAGGAGAATGCCGGAGCCGGCGTATATCGTAGAAGGAATGGAATGGGCTTCAGAATCGAGATGGGGTCTTACGCCACAGTTTTACAATCTGAGATTATGGCCATGCTCCAGTCTGCCTACAAGGCAAAAGAGTATGCCAATAAAAGAAACATCCGTATATGTTCAGACAGCAGGGCTGATATATTGGCCTTGAATGGAACAACGACCACGTCACTATTAGTATGGGAATGCTTTGAGGCACTAAATATGTTAGCGACGAATAACTGAGTCACTCTGCTATGGATCCCTGGACACAGCGGTATCAAGGGCAATGAGATATCGGATAGGCTAGTCAAGCTAGCAGCAGGAAGAAATTTTACTGGACGCGAGCTAGTTGTAGGTATTTCCAGCAGGTCAGTCACTGAAGAAATTAATAGTTGGCTGACTGACGAACATCAGAATGAGTGGGATTTTGGTCTCTGGTTGCAGACAGGTCAAAACACTCTTGGGCCCAAAGCTTAACTCTAACCGAGCAAGGGAAATACTCAAGCGCGGGAGGAACGAAATCAAAGCCCTAACAAAAATGTTTATAGGACATGGGGATCTAGGATATCACAGACATAAGATAGGGCTTGCAGAAAGTCCCCTCTGTCGTCTGTGCGGAAAGGATAATGAGGCATCTACTCATATCCTTTGTCACTGCCCTGCGGTTGCGGGGAAACGTCTAGCACTCACAGGCAATTATTGCATCAGTGAGTCAGAGATATCAGCCAACAGCGCGGCTGCGGTCCTCTCCCTATGGAGAGGGCTATGGGGTCATGCTTAGGCTCACGAGGGGACCCAACGGGATCACTCAAGCGTCAGAGGCTGTTACGGTCTCAACCCAAAACTAATAATAATAATGAGAATAATCAATTGGATGACTATTAATTTGCCCAAACATTATTTGACACTCTCAAGAATATTTTTAATGGATTAACATTTTTTTGAAATTGTAATTGTAAAATGATGTCAATCTTTTAAACCTGTTTTTAATAAAAAAATCCGCTATTTTTTTTTAAATATTTGAGAGTCAAACATGGAAGAAAATCGAAAATTAAGTTTCAACAGTTCAAATAATTTTACAAGAGAATTTGATTTTTTTAATTTTCAATCCATAACAAGTTTTGTTGAGAAAGTCGATTTTTTCATTAATGGGTTGCCATTGGCAAATAATGTTTTGGCAAATCAGTACTCATCCAATGGTCTCTCAGTAAGCAATTGATGGGATTTAAAACAAAAATCCGAACTCTCATAATGTCCGTGTAAGTTTTCGACACTGCATGTTCAAATTCTTCAAATTCAAAATATGCACTTGAAAATGAAGACCAAAAATGAAAAATCTTTGGAGTGAAAGATTTTAGAATTACTCGTTGTAAACTGAATGATTTCAAATAGAGATAGATTTTTCTTTTAAAATTTTGTCAAATTCCCAGCAACCATAAACCCGCGAAACCACCCTGCAACACGGAGAAAAATGAGATTGAAATGTTCGATACTCAGTACACGAACTGTTTAATGGTGACCAAATTTCAGGAATAAATGCAAAAGACACGGGAAGGAATATGAAACTACACACTAATTATTAAAAATGTGTATCTCTACTGCATAAAACCTAATCTTTCAATACTTTAAAGTTATTGTATACACTTCGTACGTTACCACATACAATTTGAGTGCGTCAACCTTTGCACAAATTAAAAACTTAAGTCTCTCCTGAATAGTGCACTTTCACAAAAAAGAATAGAAAGCATAAATTACTATACTTTCTAGCATCAATAATGGATATATCGTGTATCAGTTGTCGGAAGGACGGAGTCCTAATCGAAGTATAGTTTATAGTTTTCTATTGGGAACTCGACTGAGTTTGCAGCAGTTTAGTAACCATTCCTGGATGTCCCGCACTCAATAACGTTCGGGCAGCACCGATACGAAGCTTGCTCGAATTGAAAAAATTGCAGAGAGAGGCTCATTGCTGCGTTGGAAACCCGGGTTCAGTTCTCGGAAACTACGTTTTTTCATCTAACTCGACTTTTTCTGTTTCAGCAAATGAATTTTCATAATTTAATGTTTAAAACTTATTGAAGATATGTATGTATAATATATAAATAATGTTACTGTTGCGAGTATATGAACAATTTCTATTCTGGATTGGACTCCGTGGAGTGCGCTAGAGGAGTCAGACCGTCGACAAGCAGTAATCTCTTTAGTTGCGTAAGGAAGTTAATACCGCTATTGCACTTAAATCAATAACCTAATTTGAATCTCGAATTTTTTTACAACGCCAGTTCAGTAATAAATACCTCGACTACCAGCACTAAAGGCACAATTGCAAAAGGCAACGAAATTGTTAGTTATTCTGAATTGAAACCTACATCACAATCTTTTTGCAGAAAAGACCAGGGTCCACCAGCAGCACCCACTAGAAATGCTCCCTGCGTACGGTTCAAATCTTCGACGATAGTTTTAAGGTCGAATAATTTTTGCTTCTCTATTTGAGGATCGTACAGGGAAAATCCACCGACATCTAGAAGTGTTGGTCTTCCTCCCAGTCCTGAAAAATTGAAGGATTTAAAAAAAATTATATTGAAATTTAAGATTTGTATGTTTCGTTTAAAAAATGGACTTTACCAGGAGCTGCTAAATTGAAAGGTTGTTTAGTAAAGTCTGGAGAGTCAACGATTTCGACCTTAACTTCAGCAAAGTTTTTTAAAAGCTCTGTACGGAAAACTAAAATAAATAATTATATCATTAGTTCTTTTGTATGAAAACATAAATTTTTGTTGAAAGCTGAAAACAATTGTTTTTACCAGTTTGTAATTCAATTAAGGGAGGCACGTGTAATTTTTTTTCTACAATTTTCGATACTGCAGCGCTTGCGTTCTATTGAAAAAAAATTTTGTTGTGATATAGGGCATTTTGATTTATTATAGGACAGTTCAAATATTACGTAAGCCTAATTTTCCCTATTTTTGACCCCCCCTTGTAAACCATATTTTTGTATTGGGATTATAGAACAATAAGAATCTATGTAAACCCCTCTCAGAATGCTTACATAATACTTGAATGGCCCCTATTTAAAAAATGTCCTCACTACTAATTTGCAAAAAGGAAGAGAAAATACGAAGCAGATGAATAAAACTTTCTTGTTATTTCTTTTTTCCATGATTTGATATAAATAATCAAAATACCAGCTTCGATTTAAATTTGAAAGCCAACCAATGTAGGCAGGTGCGTGTATACTGAAGATATACCGCATTCATTCGTAATTTCCCAATTTATTATCGTCGACTTTTCGCTAATGCTCATTGCTGAATTCAAGTTATCAGGAATAGTGTTATTTTTCAATGTTTAGAACGTGAGGTTTTATGATTTCAGATTTTACTTTGATTTTATGTACCTCGTGTTTACAAAAATTCATTTATGGGCATGTGAGTAAACTTCTTTCTTCATGTAGATAATAAAATAAAGACTTAAACTGATTTTTCAATTTTGGTATTCAAATGTTTTTTTTTCACAGGACTAAAAAATTTGTTTGGAAATTTATCAGTACTTTATATCTTAATTAAATAAAAATGGCATAATATCGTATACCTATTTAGTTTTAGGTAGCGTCCATAAGTTTCAACCCCCAACACCCTATTATACATCATTTATTTATTATGACTGTTGCTTCTGAATCACAAAGTAGTTCATCTATCAACTAAGTAGATGAATTTGAACAAAAATGAAATCTCAACAAGAAATGTAATAGGCGATATTTCATTTAAGAAAAACTTACCATTTTAAATCAAAAACAGTTGCATTGACCAAAGAAAGATTTTTTTTCAATCAAACAATTGGATTTTCAACCAAAAAAGATAAAATTTCTACCAATAGAGATGTATTTTTAATAAGAGCTGCATTCTCAACCAAAAAAGATTTTTTAGTCAATAACGAAAAAATTGCATCAAAAATATTTAATTTTCAATAAAAAAAGATGAGCTTTCTACAAAACCGTTACATTTTCAACCAAATAGTTGAATCTTCAAACAAAAGATGAATTTTCCACCAAAAGATAAATTTTCAAGCATTAAGATTAAAATTCTACAAAAGAGCTGCATTTTAAAACAAAATACGTGAATTTTTAACCAAATAGTTTAATTTTTAAAACAAGAGTATCAATTTCCCACCAAAAAAGACGAATTTTCAACAAATTAAATATATTTTAAACCAAACAGTTGGATCTTTAAACTAGAAAAAATCAATTTAAAAAGAAAAAGAATAGATCAATTTTCATTTAAAAAAATTAATTATTAATAAACAAAAAAGTATTTTCTAAAAAACAGTTGATTTTCTAACAAAACAGTTGTATTTTCTACTTTGTTGAATTGTCAACTGTGAAAGAGAAATGTTGTGCAAAACAGTTGAGTTTTCAATCAAAAATATGAATTTTGAACAAAAAAGTACATTTTCAGCCAAATAGGTTAATTTTCAGTTGAAAAACTTATATTTTAACAATAAGAGAACGAATTTTCAACAAAATGGCTGAATTTTCAAACTAAAAAGATTAATTAATCAAAAGAAATGGTAATAGTTGATATTTCAACCAATAAAGATTTTAATTTTAAATATAGAGCAGTTAATTTTACTAAAAAAAAGATTAATTTTCAAGAAAAGAATTGAATCCTCAACTGAAAGATATTCTGTTTCAACCAGACAGTTGCATTTTTAACCAACAAGGTTAGGTTTCTACAAAAAGGGCTGCATTTTTAAAAAGATACATACATTCTTAATCAAATAGTTTAATTGTCAACCAAGAATCCTAATTTTCTATCATAAAGAAGTATTTTGAACAATCTATCTGGGCTTGTAGATGCACGAGAGGGAAAATGTGCAATTTTCCCGAAACCGTTTAACGCGCTCTTTGGCTGTTGAAAGATCTCTAATTTTTTGCGTCCAATGTTGCTTCATGGTCAACAGTTTACACTTGTTCAGTGTGTGATTTGCTTTCCTTAAGTTTCCAGCAAGTATCCTAACTTTTGAAGTGAATTTTTTATTTGATGTTATGTAGATAATCAATAACGATAATCAATCGCCAACGGCGATACCACGCTGAAAACACCAGTTCTCGTAAGACCACTGAAGTTAAGCACTGTTGGGCGCGGTTAGTACTTGGATCGGCGACCGTTCAGGAATACTGCGTGCTGTTGGCCCGTCGTGGGTGTGGTGGGCCCGCATTGCTAGTAAATATCCATCTAGAAACACTATCCGAATCAGGTAGTGAGGCAATGAACTTTCGAGTTCGAACTGCTAATCAATGTATGTATGTATGTATGTAGATAATCACGCAATAATCATTTGATGCATGCCTTCTCGCCGTTTTAATTTTAAAATGAAGCTGTGCAATACGCTCGTGAGATCAACATCTTCTGGGAGCAAATTGGATAGAGCGGTATTAGCTTCAGCTAATTTGTCCATCCTGAGAAAGACCTTTTGATGGATTTTTGATCTCCTAGTTCTCATGTTGGCATTATCGGCTATCTGCAAAGGTGGTCTTGCTGGAACGGGTGGTATGTTGGTTGGAAGATGTTGCTCTTCTTCTTGTTGATGAAGAGATGTACATCCTTTTAGGCATTAAAAGGATACATAATCTCTTAAATACTGCGGCGTTGGATAAGCATATTACTGGTGCATATTGATCCAACGATCATGTAACCTCAGCATGTATTCTTTGCCAACAGGTAAGGATGTCCCTCCTGAGTTGTTCTAACCATTTAAAACGATATTCTCGCGTCTGTCCGGGACCATTGTCTGGGAGTCGCTTTGGTTCGGTCCTATTGATACTCATAACTGAACCATGGCCTCCATTCGAGAGAGGCCTATTGTGGGTGGAACTTCACGATACTAGTGGCGTAGCCGCATAATTCGTTGCATTGAGGAGTTAGCCCAATGTCACGTGGCTGACGGCAAGAGACGGAACTCTCGAACGACGGGGTCGCTATATCCCTACGCCAATTATTTTTTTATCATTATATTATTTATATTATTTATTATTTATTATTTATTTTTATTATAATTTATTATAATTTATTATCTTAATCATTATTTTTATTATTATTCATTTGTATTATTTTTTTGTTATGTTGGCCCACCTTACACCCACAGGTACTTATGAAACAGGGTCGTGAAACGTGACAAGTACTCAGTAGATTCGGTGGTGTCAGTCGTTGTTTTGGAACTCTATATTCTGCTTGCGCATTCGTCATCATTTGCGAGCATTCATACTGGAGAGCCCGTTCATAGGGTTCCAACATTCATGCTAATGTGCCCGTTTATAGGGATCCAAAATTCATAATAAAGAGCCCATTTATAGGGATCCATCTTTCTTACAAACGTTAGTTCCAATGTCAACGACTGAGACCTACGATTCAAAATATCAATTTTATTTACATTAGACGGCGAGAGACAAGCACAACTTCACACACGCACATGGAGATACACAAATGAAACAAAAGGTCAGGAATTAAGAGTCGGAAACTAAAATTCAATAATTAAAAATGTGATTATCACAGTCATCTGCCGTGTATGCGGGATGGCCATAGAAGGCGATTTTAGCCACTCTAGTTGTTCACGAACAGAAAACTCCGGACGATGTGGCTCGTGTTTAGCAATCCTGCCTTCTGAATTAGATGTAGCGAATTTCAAGCTCCAAGCTCTTCCAAGATGTGTATGCACCTCGCATGAACGTTTCTAGTGGAGGAGATCACGACCGGGTGGATGGTGACTTTGCTCACCCTTAACACTGTCAGGATCTCCTTCTTCAGCTCTGAATATTTCTGGAACTTTTCAGTTTATCTCACCATATGCCATCTGAAAGATTGTGTCTGACTAATTGGTCAATCAGAACAGACCTATCCCAGTAAAGCAGATGGGGTTTGTTCTCTAGTACTTTCATTGCGCTATAATTGTAGTAAGCCTCAAATCTCTCTAGTAAGCCAGTGTTCAGGGCAATTCGTTGGTGAATGGTCTCAGCCACAGTATTATGTCTATGCGTGTATTCTTGCGAGGTAAGTATCGTACAGCCATCAACGATGTGATCCATGTTCTCATTGGGATCTCTACAAAGGCGGCATCTGTCAATCACTGCCGCCATACTGAGGATGTGTTTTTGGTAATTCCTCGTCTTGCTTACCCTGTCTTGATGGTAATGACAAATCCTTTCGTCTCCGGGAAGAGTTTTCCCCGCCTTAACCAAGGGTTTGAAGTATCACTATCCACGCAAGGAAGATCTAGCAGTTTGGGGGTGTTGCTTGTGCAGCTGTTCACCTCGCTATAGAGCAGCTAGCTGTTCAGCGTTGAGATGTCCGATTTTCACAATCGACGAAAATCCATAATCCCTCTTCCCCGAAGCTTGCATGGCCTATTCTCTCTAAAGCTGTCCTCTCGTGGAGCATTCGGTGCGCAGACATTTTCACGCGGATCATTCTGTTAGGCTTTTCGAGCTCAGTCATGGAACAGATGACCAAACCGAAGAAGTATGTGAGGAGAGGAATGGCATAGATACTAATTGCCTTTGTGATATTCTTCGTACTGAGGTCGGACGCCAGATTCAGACTTCGGCGACTCGACAAAGCAGTCTCAAGCACCTTTTTGATTGCAGAGTGGAGCGGACCTCTCGCTTGCGATACGCCGAGGTACCTGTACAATTCTTCATCAATCATCGCCTCAATCACAGCGCAGTTGTCCAGTATCAGTGGAGTATTTATCTCTTCACCAGACAAATACAGCTTTCTGCATTTGTCCAAGCCCAGAGATATCCTGATGCCATAGTATAACTGCAGCAAACTTGCATAAACCTTTATGTTGTTCATGGACAGAAGGTTTGTGTGTTGTTACTCAGCCACTCCCACCTCAATTTTAAAGCCATAAGACGTGTTGTTGGGGGTCCAACTTAGCGGGTTCAATGCTAAACAGAACCATAGTGCGCTGAATGAATCGGTTTGAAAGATTCCTCGTTTAATGGGCAAGAACCGGGTATCCCTCATCACCCCAGGACTAAAACATTTAATCCTTGCGCATCATTTGTGCATAGCGTGATCCAGAAATTGAGGGACGTGAGGGCAGATGTTATATGCCCTAAGGACCTCAAGTAAATAATTGTGGGGTATTAAGGGATACGCTTTTGGTAGTCAATGTAGGTCATGTGCAAATTGCGTTGGTGGTGTTTCGCATGCAACCCAACTACACTGTCAATCGTTACTTGTTCCTTGAAGCTACGGGAGCCTCGACAGCAACCTATTCGCTCTTTGGAGATGAGGTTCTTCTCCTTAAAATATTTATAAATGAAGTCAGAAATGATAGCCATGAAACACATATAGACGGCTGAGAGGCAGGTGATTGGTTGGTAATCACTAGGACTACCAGCATCTACCTTTTCGAAAATCATATACGTTGCGTCCTCCGTCAAAAAACAGGGCAAGTGATCCGGGTTCTCCAAGATGTTTTGAAGGGCTCCTGCAAAAGCGGGGAGGAGAGCCTCTAGGTATTTGTACCAAAAGCTGTGCACCTCATCCACACATGGCGCTTTCTAGTTCCTCGCCCTCTTTAGGATGCGACTTACGTTGGAGGCCGAGATGGATAGATATTCATCCTAGGAAGCCGTGCAACTCTGTCCTTTTCTAGACGGAGCCACGTTGTGTCCAATTAAAATGACCTAAGAGCACTTCGTATGCTCGACCAATATCTGGCCATTTCCTCGATCTTCGGTGGTTCACAATCATTTCGAGTCTTGTTTTTGTCATCTGCAAGTCCGGAATAGAAAAGTTTTTTGTCTGCCAGAAAAGTCCTATTGTCATTCCTTCTCGCGGTCGCTCCCTTTTAAATCGTCGCAGTCACGCTGACAGGACCATGAGCCTCTGTTTAAGATAGTCAACCACTTCGTCCAGGTTCGTAGATGTTCTTAAACAGATGTTCTGTGTGCCAACGATCTCCTCCACATAGCGAGTCAGTTTCTGAGATCGATTGTCCTCTTGAAATTTGTAAAGCCGTCCTAGTTTTTCTTTTATTTTAATAATCTCGCCTTGAAGTCAAAACTTTCATGGAGGGTCTGATATCTTCCTTGGGGTGCAGTTGTTTGTAACCCAGGCTCTGAGATTTATGCTCATCATCCTGGCATACGCGACCTCAAAGTAATAAGCAAGAGCCTGCACCTGCAGTATGCTCATATCATGCTGCAAGAACAGAAGCAGTATCTCGATGTTCAAGCTGCCAACTAACCCAAGAAGGTTTTTATTGATTCTTAATTTTGCAAACCGTTTCTCACAGATGGTTCTCGATCTGCAAACTCTAGGATGGCATCAGTGAAGCACACCCTGAAACGCAGGCTTTCCTCATTAAGCTCTTCAATGAGTTAAACTGGAGCCGGGGCAGGCTCTGGTGGCTGCAAGCCTAACGACTGTCGACCATGTGACGGTCGCCCTGTCACATATCCAAGATTCGGCTCCCGCTCTTCCATAGCGTCTCGTATCATGGGAATATGAATCTCCTTCTTCACTGCAACTGCGGGTCGCCTATTGGATCTCAACTGATAAGCCAGATGTTGTTCGGTCACTCTATGGGCCAGCTCAACGTGAAGACTCACGAAGAGAGGATGTTATTCTCCCTCACGGGTTGCTCCTAGCGCCTTCGCCCAAAAGTGACATCTGATCACGTCTCCATTCATTTCCGGCGTCCACATAATCCTCTTTTAGGCCTGCGCACCCTGGAATCGCTGGCGGAATGCAGTCTCAACCACAGATTTTATTCGGTTGATAGTTTTTCTAGGAAGGAGGTTCTCGTCTATAATCTTACTCCTTCGTTGTTCAAGGTCGTCTTCAGTTACCTTTTTTTATTTCCGGGAAATTCGCTACAAATTTTTGGCGAAAGATCATCTTGTCAGAAGAAGTTGTAGTCGCGACCCCCCAGCCACCAGGCCAAAATTATAGTATTCATATTCATAAGTTCGAAAGAGATTCTTTTATGCGTCATACAGGGTGATCCTGAACTCATCATATTCCTTATACATACACATTCCTTGTACAAAACTGAACAAAAAACTACTGTAACAAAATGTTGTACGATCAATAGTTTTTAAACTATTGAGAGTTGTAAAGAACCAATGGGAGCTCGCAATTCCCGCGCGTACTAAGCATCTTGTGCGAACTCTAGAATTTTAATCGGGGAATCACTGAACAAGTGACGGTGATTTGTTTCGAGAACTTCACGTTGCTTCGAAATTGTTTGTCTATGGTGAGTCTGATATTAGAATCACTGACTTGAAGTGCATCACGTTCTAGAGTTTGCACATGATGCTTATGTGCGCGCGGGAATAGCGAGCTCCCATTGGTTCTTCACGACTCTCAATAGTTTAAAACCCATTGATCGTACAACATTTTGCCACAGTAATTTTTTGTTCAGTTTTGTACAAGGAATGTGTATATACAAGGAATATGATGAGTTCAGAATCACCCTGTATATTAGTGTCTCATTTGCACTCACGCTTCTCTGTGACTACTATGAAATTGACCTTATGGTATATATATATATATATATATATAAGGGTCATTCCATATCAGATTTACAATCAAAATTTTGATTCACCTGAAAATTTTTTTCCTCGTTCTAGAAAGGCAAAAAAATGACACGTATTTTTTCTTTTCGATATATATGCAAAAAGTGTTTTTTTCCACACTGCTTCTAATATTCAACGAAGAGCGTAGAATACATGAATAAAATATGCCATGGGATCTACTATTAAGTCCATGCTTTGATGAAAACTCAGAAACGGTATTTAGTACTTTCTATGCAACAATTAGGTAAACAAATGAAATTATCTCAAAAGGGACATGTTTGAATTGAATCATTTTTTGTGTAATTTGTTCGTTAAGTACACAATTCCCGGGGTCAAAAATAGAGGTTCCCATTTAAAATAAAATTCAATTTGACCTTGAAATGACCGTGAAGGTCATGGTCAAGATCAAAATAAAGGTTACCATTGAATTCCTTGTTGAAAGTTCCTTCAAGAATGACCTTGACCGCCCTGAAAAATATCTTACCTCAGGAAATATTCAGCCGTCCCGGGATTTTTTGGACATCCTGTATATATATATATATATGAATATTGTTATTCGTATTATTATTGTTGCAACTGGGCAGGATCATCTATGTCCCATAGAACTGAAGTTAACTAATGTAACCTACATGGAATCTGTATTATCATAGGAGTTAGTACACCTGTGGTTAGATTCCCAGCGGAGCGAAGGAGAGGATCTTTTATTCAGAGAACATATTTTTAATGTAACCTATTGTACTGTACCCTTGTTCCTCAGAATCTCTGATAAGGCCGGTTACCGCTATAAAAGCAATTATTGCCGTATATGAGATGTTTACAAAATCATCTGGTTCATAGAAATGATTTACTAAATTCTTTACTCTGAGGTTTACAAGCACATCACAGTTGCAGAGAATGTGATGTGCTGGCTCCTCGCGACAGGCGCACTTTCGATAGCGAGGAAGGCAGTCGATCTTCATGTTAGTCCATTTTCGTGCTCGATTCTAATCGCGTCCTAGGGTTTTCATTAATTCTATTGTAGGTTATAGAACCGCATATATGGTTTATACCTTCCCTTCTTGCCTTGTAACGCCAAGGCTCCTGAATAATAGTAAAAAACGTATGTTTCATTGTAATACGTCTACTTTAGATGGCCAAATCAGATTTACAATGGTGGAGATTAATTTGAATAAACTTCAAATCCGAGGATTTCACGCTGTTTATTCAAGAATCAGCTTCATCCATCTGTTGTTCCGAGGAAAGCTGCTCTTCCACTTTATCTGGATTCTTCTTAATCCTGAATACGGTTTACAGTTAACCTTCTCGATGCTTTGGACCACTAAAGGGTGTGCACTCAATACTAAATATGGGTTACCCTGGCGTCTTTCTTGGCACCCATGATGGTCCACTGCTTCACTTTCAACGTGACTATCTGGATTGCCAACCTTCTGAGAATGAATTATTGTTTTTCGGAAGTTCCAGATATCAATGCCATACACATGCAGGCCTTGGGCAGTCTTAGAATCAATATCTTTGATTTTTGCACCTTCCCATGGTTTGAAATCGCCTACAGCCTCGATGAGCTATGTCTTAGACATCTTATATGACGAAATGGCGGTAAGTAGATTGTTTTTGAAACGGCAATCCTAAAACCTGGAGATGTCACCAGGTTTTACCCCGGCTATTTTAATCTCGAGGGCTGCCTTAATAGCCATTGCTTTTCAGGGTTGAACTTCTCTGCGGGAATCCTCCACGTTCAATAGCCAAGCTTGCTTTAGTGTCTTACTGCCTATTTTGCTTTACGCTCAGTTCACGCTAGAACCTTCTTTTATCTGCCTGAAACGTTGGACAGTGCTACCTTCGGCACTTTTTTTTCTTGTATCGACGGAGTTTATCAGTAAGAACATCAAGTATCTGCCGTTAAAAGTCTATAATGTCATCCAGTATTGCTGGTGTCAATGTCTCGATGTAATGATCGTGGATAATTTTAGGAACATGGCGTATCAGCTTATGGTTCTACTTCCTTTCTTATATTGAGTCAATCGACCCAATTTGCATCCTACTATGCAGGCATCCATATCCAACTTTATTTTCCAACGATTAACGGCTCCCACAGCTGCACAATACACAAGAATTTGCACCTCTAAGGCAGTGTTGCGTTCAGATGCGAAGGCAAGACCTTGCTGTTTAGGTATTCTTTTATTGTACACAGATATTTTGTGATGTACTGCTAGGGAGAGAATGCCTTTATGTTGTTTCAACATGTGTGAACTCTAGTAAAGGACGATCATAATTCGATTTCAGGTGCTCTAGCTTTTCTAGAATTTGATTGTTTACATAAACATAAACTTTAATGTCCAGACGTGGTTCTAGTGGAGCCAATACCTGATCTTCATTATCCCTGGCATCTATGCCCTCAACTTGAATCAGCTATTCGTTATTTACACCTTCCAGAGGGAGTTCATCAATATGGAGTTGCTATTGTACTTTAATTTTGATAACAGCTATTTCAAGAGCCGAAAGCAATCTGTTTACAGATATTGAGCGCTTTTGGTCTGATAAATTCTGTTCCTTTATTCTTGTGACTAGATTCGGGTACTTCAGTAGGAGGAGACAATGATGTTCTCACTTCATACTTTGCCCACTTTTCTCTGCGAAAATGAAAGGCGCATAATAACTGTTTTCATATGGTATGTCCATTTTAATCGCCTTCTTGGTTGTTGAACCTCTGCTTCTGCCTATGGTTTAATCATGCCATCTGTCTCTGGAGGATGTGGTGGTATTGGATCATGTTCAGGTAGAAACAGAACATCAATTGCCGCTGCTTCATCATGTGATACAGCTTCCTTTAAATGATGTGCAATATCGACATTTTTTGACGTCAAAATCCACCTGTCGGTAAACCTCCATTGCTCGATCTTCTGAAATGAGAAGATTATTCCTGAGGTCCGTCACGTAAGCAATGATTTTTCTGACTAAAGCTTCCTGTATTCAAGGATACTTTGCAGTCAGCTTAGTTCTGAGTTTGTATCCCTTTTTGCTTTAAACTTCGCACTTTCATAACAGAGACGCACCAATTTCTCTTTCATTGCGGTATCCCACTTGATGCTCTCTCCCGCTATTTTTGTAAAACTGTTTGGCTGCAAATTGTGAACGCTAGCTAAAGTATCCTCAGCAGTTATAGTTGATGTTGCCTTGTTTACCGTTCGTCGCTAATCTTATTTCTAGCCAGCTGTTTGATTAGTGAGATCTGCCTGATCATCTCGAAGCTCATGATCACCACCCTCCCGCAAGCTGTGGCTCCCTGCGGTGG
Organism: Andricus curvator; assembly: GCA_932195095.1. Taxonomy (NCBI): domain Eukaryota; kingdom Metazoa; phylum Arthropoda; class Insecta; order Hymenoptera; family Cynipidae; genus Andricus; species Andricus curvator. Next base: position 72,940 of record CAKNYM010047250.1, on the reverse strand, counting down.
CTCGAGGGGCTCCCCGACGATCCAAGGGAAGCCAAAAGCATTTAAAAATATTAAAAATACTTTTTATATCATTAACGGGTTTTGGTGTTTCTTTTAGTCCTTTTCCTCTTTGTTCTCTGTCTGTTTGGGATGGGAAACCCTGTCAGTAGTAATGCTGCAGCTAACATAGCCATCAAAGTCATGACAGGAAAGCTCATGTTTTACCGCGTCGCCAACGCGAGAACACCTTTATTATTATCATTATAAAATTAGAAAGCATATTTTTCTATCAGACTTGAGATAGTTACAGCCCAATATGTCGAAGGCATTTTTATTATGAATTGGATTTTTTTAATAGACTGTCCGGGGATGCCCTAGTAGATATCATCAGTTATGGACACTTTTTTCTAATGCAATCAAGTGATCTGATAAGAGCAGCATGTCTAATTTGACAAAATGGGCAAAGCTCCGTTTTTCACTCGACCATCTACGGGCATTGTAGCAGTTAAGTGATTGATGGAGGTGCTATGGCTTAAGGTGGGATCCGAACCACCAGAAACTCGGTAAAATCACATAGAAAAATTTCCAGTGGCACCGGCTCACGGATTGAACCCTGGAATTCTAGCGTGAAGCCCCAGCGAATAACCGCCTAAGTCACAAAGGCTCTTTTTTATTATTACTGATTAATTTTTTTTAAATTAAAAATAATTAAAATTATCTGCCCAAGTTGTACATGACAAAAGATCTGTGCCCATTAATAAAAAAACTAATAAATAATAATGATTATTATTATATTATATAACCAATTTTTGATAAACCTTTGATAAATTCTTCAACAGATAGTAATCGTGAAACTTGGCCATACATTAAATATACTATTTCTTAAATTTTAAAAGTAACATTTCATGAATAAATCGATTTATTTTTGGTATTTTATAGCATCAAATAAAATTTCAAATTAGAGGAAGGTATATCATAGAGAGGTGTGCACTCCAAGAGTTAAATAAAATACTCGTTTAAAAGTAATAAAAATAAAGATTACTTAACTCAGTACAATGCGTCTAATTAGAGTTGATTGAAAAGAAAGAATAAATACTTGTTTCATTCAAAAAATAAAAAATGAATTTTAACTAAAACTGAGATAAATAGATATGTATATGTATACTGAGCATTTGGTATCAGTCAGTTCATAAATGTAAGCTGTTGCGGAGGTTAATTACTAAAAATCATATATGTTTAAAGTTTTAGAATCTGCTAAATATAGTTTTCTGCAATCACATGAATTCCTTTATATATATATATATGCAAAAGTTATTCTTTGGTGATTTTTTACTGATTCTAAAATGTTTAATGCGAATCGGTGAAGAATTGGCTTACATATTAAATACATGTACGATAACTATAGCGTTTTTTCGAGTAAATATAATCGCGGTTTTTTTCTTAATTGGCGCCAATTCACTTCCGCAAACCTGTATTCATTTCAATAAGGAATCCCAGTGCAGTTTCGATAGCGGTTTTCACGCCCTTTGTACTAATCACAAGCATTTATTGAATAATAAATCTTTTTCCTTCGCGCAAGTTTTTTCATAGAATGAACCATTTTTAAGTTACAAAGTTATCACCAATGGACTCTTTACCAAAACTGACATATTTCCATATTCGCAAATTTATATCTAAGAAGCTTCTGCTACAAAAATTCTTTATCTTGTACAAAATTAACCACTATCACGTTAGATACCTTGTATATTATATTATATATGTAATTTGATATAAATTCTCTTTACAGTATTAAAGTTTCAAAAGCTTGAAGTTTAACCTTCACAGCTTCTAAACAATTCATTTATTTGCAAAAAGCGAAGCTCTTTGCAACAGCTTGGAAAATTATTTATTAATTTTGTTTTAATAAAAACACTAACTCTTTTGCTACTAAGTCAGTCTTAGAATACTATAGACGTTTTTTCTCTAAAATTCTGTAAAGAATTCTAAAAACTGCCATCTTGAGCATGAGTTGAAGATAAAAGTACATTAAACATTTAGTTTAGAAAAAATGTTTTTACCCTTATTTCCAAAACAATCAACACTAAAATTTGTTTGAAATGGAGAAAAAGATGCAGTATTCAATTTTCTATAAAAATGCATTTGAAAAAATTATCACGATGAAAAAATACTTTTGAAAAATAAGCGTTTTATATATTAATTTCAAATTAGTTTTGCAGATGCGCTCCATGCATATAAATTATTTATAATACTATAGGTAAATTATATTATTGCAACTTTTAACAATAAAATTATTTATTTTGATTAAAAAAAAAAAATTTTAATAAGAAAAATTTGGTTTTAAAGCTAAAATTTTGGAAGGGAAACGACCTTTTTTATGGTCTATGTACAAAATCTACTTGATTAAGTGCTTCACTAAGTTTTCAATTTCTTAAAATTTCGAAATCTCTAGAGAAAAAAAATGTGGCTTAAGGAGTTTAAATATTATTTTGTATCTTTCCAATAGAATGATTGTTTTTCAAAAACGATTTACCTGCCCATAAACATAATGTCAACAAAGCAATAAACTTATTTTTTTCCTGAATTCTTTTTGGCGGACAGAAAGTTAGTAAAACCTCTGAATATGCTTGTTTAAATCCTTTACTAATAAATATATTAGGCTGCACGTTGGAAATTCATTTTGTCATTTTGAGTTTTGAGCAAGTAATATACTAATTCTCCTTTTTTTTAAATTTTAGAAAACGAAACAAAACTTACGAATAATCCTGGCCTTAAACATGCACACTTTTTTATTTCAATACAATTGATCGTATGAATTAGCCCCACATTTTTTTCATAGTCTAATATATTCCAGATAATGAAAACATTAAAAAAAATGTATACCTAAAATAGAATTTCGAATTTTGTAATAGACAACAAATACACACTGAAGAAATGTAAGAAAACTATTCTTTTTACTGGTGCTTTTCTTTTGAAACTGGTGATTTTGTAATGTTCGAGATTAATGAATTGATTGCCATGCATTTTTTTAAATTATCAAAAATGGAGAATATTTTCTTAGTATTGTAGATAAATTAATATGCATATTATTCTGCAAAATTTTGTTTGGCGACCGTTTGGGCTACTGATAGAAGGGGAGTTACAAATTTCGACGTTCCAATGCCTACTTTCAAATTTTTTTATATTAGTGAAGAGCTTTATACTGGAGAGCCCATCTATAGGGATCCAACAATCACACTGGAGAGCCCGTCATTAGAAATCCAACATTTATCCTTGAAAGTCCGCTTATAGGGATCCAACATTCACACTCGATAGCCCGTTTAGGGATCTATCTTTCTTACAAACGTTACTTCGTATGCCAACGATTGAGACCAACGATTCCAAATATTAATTATTTTGAAAGACAGAAAAAGGCAAACACAACTTCACACGCGCACACGGACACACGAATATACAAAAAGAAAGGTCAAAAATGAAAAGGTCAAAAATTAAAAATGTTATTATCACAGTCATCTGCCGCGTAAGCGGGATGGCCATAAAAGGCGATTTTAGTCGCTATAATTGTTCACGTCCAGAAAACTCTGGACGATGCGGCACGTGTTCAGAAATTATGCCTTCTGAATTGAATGTAGCGAGTTTTTAGCTTCCAATTCTTCCAAAATTGATACGCACCTTGCATGAACGTTCCCAGTGGAGAAGATCAAGACCGGGTATATTAAATTTCTGTTATATATTTCTGGATCTTCTCAGTGTATCGGAGCCTAATGTTATTGTTTAGGGGAACGCTTTTGTCTATTATCCTCACATGTGGAGCACATTTATCTAACCAGAGGACATCTGGAGGATTGTGTCTAACGAGGCGGTCAGTCAGAATAGTCTTGTCCCAATAAAGGGGATGATGTTCATTCTCTAGTACTTCAAGAGGGCTGTATTTGTGGTAAGGCTCAAATCTCTCTAGTTGGCCAGAACGAAGCGAAATTTGTTGGTGAATGATCCCAGCAACATCATTATGTCAGCACGCGTATTCTTGCGAGGCAAGCATCGTGTAGCCATCAGTGACGTGTTCGATGTTCCATTGGGCTCTCCACAAAGTTGGCATCTGTTAATCACTGCTGCCACACCGAGGATATGTTTTTGACAACTCCTCGTCATGATTACCTTATCCTTGAGGGCAATGACAAATCCTTACGTCTTCGGAAAGAGATCCTCGCAACTTCATCAAACTTTTCAAGCATCAATATCCACGCAAGGAAGATCTAATGTTTGGGAGTGTTTTTCGTGCAGCTGCTTACCCCGCCATTGAGCAGCTGTTTGGCACTGACACGACGGACGTTCTGGAAATCAACAGCTGCAAGTTTTGAGGGAGTATACAGGTTAACTCTACAGATTTCGTCGTAGAGCGAGATGTTACCCCTATTTTGGAAATTTTCGCGCAATTGTGTAACGTCAGAGTTACACAATTGTTGAGCATCCGTGACTCATCTGACCCCAAGCTTACGTGGTAGAACTATTCTTGCTACAGCTGTCCTTCCATGGCGGTCGTCCAGCATCAGTGAAGTATTTACCTCTTCATGGGACAAATGTAGCTTTCTGCGTTTATCCAAGCCAAGAAATATCCTAATGACATATGAAAGAGGTGCAGCAAGATGTTATGTAGGCTGTTTAGTTTCGACTCTGAGCTTGCACAAACCTTTATGTCATCCATATACAGGAGGTCAGTGGGTTGAGACTCAGCTAGTCCCACCTTAATTTTGAACCTATGGGACGTGTTGCCGAATGCCCAACGCAGCAGGTTCAATGCTAAAAAAACCATAGAGCGCTAAATGAATCACCTTGTAAGATTCCTCATTTAATGGGCATGCATCGGGTATCCCTCTTCACCCCACGAATAAAGCATTCAATATCTGTGAACCATGTGTGCATAGCGTGATCGAAAAATTGGACGACGCAGAGACAGATCTTATATGTCTCAAAGACCTCAAGTAAATAATCGTGGGGTATTGAGAAAAACGCCTGTTGGTAGTTAATGTAGGCCACGTGCAAATGGCTTTGGTGGTGCTTCGCGTGCAACACAACCACACTTTCAATCGTGCCTTGGTTTTCGCAGCCACGGGAGCCTCGACAGCAATATTTTTGGTTCCCCGAAGAGGACCTTGTTCTCCTTACAATATTCATAGACGAAGTCAGAAATGATAGCCGTGAGCCACTTATAGGCGGTCGAGAGGCAAGTGATTGGTCGGTAATTACTAGAACTATCAGCATCTACCTTTTTGGGAATCACATACGTTAAGCCCTTCATCATAAAAGAGGGCAAGTGATCTGGGTTCTCCAAGATGCTTTGAAGCGCTCCAGCACGGGTGGGGTGCAGAGCCTCCAAGTATTTGCTCCAGAAACTGCGTCTAGAAGAGCTACAATTCTGACTTCACCTTTTCGCACTGTGTTATTAATGCGGGAGGTAAACGCATACAAGTCTTTCCGTTAGAATTTCCTCTTTAATGTAAAGTTCCACTGAATTTTCTAGTGTTCTCAGATAAATGAGGTCAAGCTGATAAATCTAAAGGATTTTACCTAATATTGTGTAGCTTGACCCGGCTCTGGAATAAAGATTACATTAACCTTCCTTCTTGACACCATGCAAGAAATATTTCATCACCTCTTGCTGCTTTAAATGTTTTAAATTGTTTAACTACCCGCCTAACTTCAGAATGAGTGACTATACGACTGGCTACTCTTCAAACATCCATTCTGGCTCTAAAAGCTGGTCGACCTAACAAGTATGACTTATGGGCTGCCCTCTCGATCGTGTAATCCAACTCCGAGCCAGCAAAGTGTACTATCATTAGGCGCTCTAGGATTTCATTAGTCTTCTCAGTCATTTAATTCGTAGGCAATATTAATGCCCTTAGTTACTCATTAAGGTTATCTAAATTCTAATAGTGCCAGTTATGTTTCGAATGCCCCCTCCACAAGTCCCTCACGGCATTTTATATCTCATTATTATATCTGGTTGAGGTTGCCCTGTACAAGTCCCGTTTTCCATTCTTATTGGCTCTCTTGAAGAGGCGTCTAGTATTCTTTTTCAGGCAAATTCTACTTGTACAGTAGACATGGTTCTGCCCGGTACAATGCCCATTAAACTGCTGAGATTCTCCATATAAGTATCCCAGATAATTAATTGAGGCTTCCTATACTTTTGAGCCTCAGGTCTATCAGCTGTCAAGGAGAAGCCTATCTGTGTATGATTCGATAGGGACGTGTCTGATGATACATGCCATCCCTTGAACACTTCGCTAATACTTATCGAACATAAGGTCAAATCAATTATGTAGGGACATGTGGGCGTCACAAAAGTAGACGTATTGCCCCGTTTCACTGAAGTTAAATCCGTAGCTAAAATGCAATTGAATAAAAAGTTTACCCCTGCAGTTGATGACCTTACTACCCCAAGTCAAATAGTAGGTACGCTAAGCAACTTACCATAGGTTGGCGCCTGCCTCCTAAATGATGCTCGATCTTTCTTGTCGCCAAGTCTCTAGAACAAAACCATGGCAATCTCGTAATTTTATTATCACCTCTGAAATAGGGTGTCGCCCTAGGTGTTTCTACGGAATTTTCATAAATGACTGATCTGCTCCTGTCATTAAAGTATGTTACTTTCACCTTATAAGGCCAAGGTTCTTGTATTGAGCCAAAAGCCGTTTGTTCTGCTGCCAAGCGTCTGCTTAAAGGTAGCAGATTCCACTCAAGCGTGGTAAAGGTTGATCTGGATATAATCCAAACTTGAAGATGGACCTCTAGAGTCCATTTTAGCGTCCAGGTGTCTAGTCCACATTTTCCGAAAACAGATCCGAAGCTCTGTCTAAGGTGTAACTTTGTTTTTTGAGAGGATCTTCATGCTGATATTTTCCAACCCATAGTGAGGCCTGCGGTTGATCTTCTTGCCATTTTTATGGTCAGAAACCAAGTCAGAAGCTTCACTGGCCTTGGAAGGTCATTGCTGTCTCAGTGAGCCAAGTTCGGGTCACTTCTTCCAAACGGATGACGATAAAAGCATCAATCTTGAAGCGGCAGTTTTCAAATTTCGAGATGACTTCTCCAGGTTGCATAACGTCGATTTTCTTCTCTAATGACACTTCAATTGCCTTGACCTGGTCGACATCGTGTTAGGTTTTTGGAAATCCCTTGGCGACTATGACCATTTTCAGGTGATTTTAAAGGGCCTGGCTATAAGAGGCTGTTACAACTCTTGGCCGCACCATCTTCTGCTTCTTAATTTCTTTCGATGTACTTCTATTAGAATGGGACCGCTTTAGAGTCCCCAGTTAGCTGGTTCTTGCGTCCGAATGATTTATCAATTGGCGTCTTAACCTCTTCTCAGCAGATCCCGATAGTTTAGCTTGTCGCGGTTTTACCGTTTGATTTGGCCCCCCGGAATCAGCATCGTACGTACGTCCACCTAAGTCCCCGGCTCGTGCTCGCCAGGGTTACTTCCAGATGTTTCTTTACTAAGATATTCTGAAGTATGCTTAAAGTCTCTTTCAGTAATTCCTATCTTTTCAATAGAGGATGCTTTTTCCAGAGGGCTTGTCCACGACTTGCCCTGGGTGTTTTGTTTTTGATTTTGGGAAGAACTCATTTTGTTTCCACGAGTAGCTAGGAAAATATTTAGTCAATACCTACAGAGCCCTGCTTGTAGAGATAAGGCATTTTTACTCTGAGAGGTCGCTAGGTATCCCAGAGAAACCGTTGTAAGATACTATTTTCTGGTATCATGCAGCCTTCGGCACGGTAGTGCATGCCTTGGATTAGGGGTTTTTCTTCAAGACCATTCCTGGACCATTGTCCGCAAATGCTTATTTAGCTTTGTAAATACATACAGCAGAAACCTTAGTTACAGGGATCATTTATCCGCAACGCGTGGACACGCATGGTCAAAGGCTCCAGTTGTAAGAAAATTTGTACACTGAGAAAAGTGTTTCATTCGCACAGTAAAATAATTTGGTTTGTACTTGTACCACCAAATTTTGTTGTTAATCAACCAAATTTTTGCTTGCACAGAAAATCGCTTTTGTTAACCCAATAAAATGTTTTTTCAACCAAAAACATTTTGTTGTCCCAACAAATAACGTTTTGGTGTCCGAATATTTTCCTCGGTGTATCTGAAACAATCTAATGGAACCTCTGAAACATTATTTCAGAGTTATAGTAAAATCACATTGTTTTTTCTCCAGAAGGAACACATTTCGGGGACAGCATTTTAAATTTTTAAATTGAAATTGAAAGAAAGTTTGGGTACATTTTCTTTGACCGTTTAAAAATTTATGCTTTACTTCAAAGACGAATATCTGTATAGAAACTGAATCTACGACTTTGTGAGCAGAATTATTTGAAAGATTAGAAAATTTGTCGTCGAATTATTTTACGTTGAAATTATTTTAATGAATGATTAGAAAAATATTTAGTTTCAAAGTTAAACGTTTTTTTTAGCTTATGAAGATTTTAAAATCTTGAGTGCAACTCCCTGAAAAATCTGAAAAAATTTTCCTACAAATTTCGAAAAATCGTAAAATCAAGAGAAAATCCTACTCTTTAAATCTAAATCAAGAGTGCGATTAAATATTATGCAATTGTTGAGTATTCACACAAAATATTTTATTCACCTCTGACGTCACTTTTCAATCCCTAGGGAATGAAAAGACTGTTTACTCCCTAGGGACTGAAAAGTGACGTCAGATATGAATAAAATATCGTATGCGCCAAGGGGAAGAGGCACTTTTTCTCTCCCTAGGTGCATAATATACCAATTCGTCGTTAACCTTCATTATTTTTATAAGGGGCAACTTCAGATTCAATTAGATATACGAAGAAATATAATTATTTTTAAATATCTCTTAAGGAAATCATTTTAAATTTTTTGTAACCTTTTCCAACTTTCTCTTAAAATTTATTTTTTAGAATAAAATATATATATATATATATATATATATATATATATTGTTATAAATTGTTTGTAATTGTTTCAAATTTTAAATTATTTTCAAATCCTTCCGAAACTTCTCCACAATCTAAACCTCCTAAACATCTTTTGAAATAATTCGAATTTTTTATCAAGTTTTTAAAAAATTCTGCATAAACTTTCAAACATTGTAAATACAGTTCAAAAGGATAACAAGTTTTTCTACAATTTATAAAAAATTCTGCAACATTTAAATATTTCCCTAAAATATCCCAAATTATTTTTGGAAAATTTAGGAAATCTTTTTAAATTTTTTGAGATCTCATTAATTATTCTCTTGAAATTAATTTTTTATATGAAAAATCACTTGAAATTTTCCTATAAATCTGAAGAAAATTTTGTTATTCTCTTCAAAGCTTTCGTGATTCTGAAAAGGCTTCTGATTTTTCTTTCAAAATATTCAAAAATCTACATTTTGTTAAAAAAAATTTCATATCTTTTAAAAACTTTTAAATATTTCTTGAAATTACTCGATTTTTTCTAAAGTTTTATGTGTGTATATTTATTAATTAAGCCATTTCCCTTTCAGGGTAGGCGTGACACTAACCGATTCGGGTAGTGTTTCTAGGTGGACAGTTTTCTTGTAGTTATAAATAACTACAAGTGTGGGCTCACCAGACCCACGATGTGACAACATTTTCAGTATTCTTGAATGGTCACCCATCCAAGTACTAACCGCGTCCAACGGTGCCTAACTTCAGTGATCTGACGAGAACTGAGTTTTTCAGCGTGGTATGGCCGTTGGCCATATTATTTTTATTTATAATAATAATCAAAAATAATATTATATATAATATATTCTATACCATTAAGCCATTTCCCTTTCGGCGAGCTTCTAGGGGTAAGCGTGACACTACCCGATTCGGGTAGTGTTTCTAGGTGGATCGTTTCTTGTAGTAAATAACTACAAGTGTGGGCTCACCACACCCACGACCGCCAACAGCAACGCAGTAGTATCAGACGGTCACCCATCCAAGTACTAACCGCGACCAACACTGCTTAACTTCAGTGATCTAACGGGAACTGGTGTTTCCAGCGTGGTATGGCCGTTATATAATATAATTATTATATAATAATTATTATTATATATATAATAATAATTATTATTATAATATAATATAAATATAATATATATATAATAATATATGTATATATAATAATAAATATTATAATAATTATTTATTATTATAATTTTCAAAAAGGAAAACACTTTGTTTTAAAATAATGCACAAAAATGGATGAAATTCCGGTTAAGGATCGAAAATCCAATATGGAGAGACGAAAATCGGAAACAAGATGTTAACTTGATAAAGTTGATTATATCTAGGTTTTCGAGATCGCTAAATCCAAATGTGACGTGAGAATTTCAAAATAAAAAAAGCGGATAAAATAAGGCGAAACAAAATTTGAAAGAATTCTGTAAACTTCATAAAATTAATAATACTAACGTTTTTGAGGTCGCTAAATCTAAATCTGACATCACATGTCATACCCAGTCATATGTCTATTTAATGCAACGTTTCTGTCCCTACAATTTGATTCATGCAAAAATGGTTACAGCTTTAAAAAATATATTCATTTTTGAGCTGCAATTGTTCTCCTCTAGAAAGAAATATATGCTGAAAACTTCAGTATGGACAATTTTGTAAAGATGTCCAAATTTTTCCAATATTTGATTCGCCATATTTAAACAGCCATTGTTAATCAAATATGATGTCTTGCACTAAAAGAAACTTTTTTTTCTCGTTGCAGTATTATTTTTGTATAGTGTGAACAAAATTACATTCTTTTTCCGCATTTTCTAGCCCGGGATATTCGGGAAAACTTTTTTCTGTAATTTTCCCTAATGATGCATTATTAAAAAACAAAATGTTATAATTTTTTGCGAAATTGTACAATTTGAGAGAAATTTGAGTAATTTTAAGAGATATTTAAAAGTTATTAAAAGATATACAATTTTTTTCAACAAAATGTAGATTTTTGCCGATTTTGAAACAAAATTGAGGAGTCTTCTAAGAATTATGAAAGTTTGGAGTTATTTTTTACATAAAAAATTAACTTCAGGAGAAAAATTAATAAGATCTCAAAACATTTCAAAAAACAGTCCAAAAATAGTTTGATATTTCACGGAAATATTTAAATTTCATAGAATTCTTTATAAATTGCAGAAGAAATTTAAATCCTTTTAAAAGATATTCAGAATGTTCAAAAGTTTATGCAGAATTTCTTTTAAATTTGATAAAAAATTCGACTTTTTTTAAAAATCACGTAGGAGACTTAGATTTTTGAGAAGTTTCGGAAAGATAAAAAAATAATTTAAAAATGGAAAAATTAGAAAAAATTGATAACAAAATGTAGATTTTTAAGACGCTGAAGAAAACTTTACATATTTCTTAAGCATTTAAAAAGGTTACAAGAGAATAAAACATTTTTCTTAAGATTCATGGAAAAATTTTGTATGATTTTTTAATTGAAAAAAGTAAATTCGAAGAGAAAATGGAAAAAGATTTGGACAAATTTAAAATGATTTCCTGAAATTTTAAAGAGGAATCTAAAAGATTCTAAAGCAATAATGTTCAATTTTTCAAGATTTTAAAATGTTATAAAAAATTGCGTAAATTTACGAGTCAGAAGTTTTTGAAAGATTTTCAAAATTTTTAAAAAAATTTAGACTTTTAAAGATTTTGTACAAAAAATGTAGAAGTTTTTTTAAAGAATTATGAAAAGTTTGAAGCGAATTAAAAAAAAAACTTAATTTTCCTGGGAAAATTTTTAATGATTTTTCATTTTTAGAATTAATTTTAGGAGGGTATTTCAAACGATTTGAAAGACTTTCGAAAGATAATTTGTAAGAATTAAGGACATTTTTCTTACTTTTTCAGGATTTTATAATTTTTAATTTCAAAGGATTTCAAAAAAGTTCAAACAAAATGTAGAATTTCAAGGATTTCAAAAATTTTCAAAAAAAAAATTAAAAAATTTTTGGATTGTTTTTTCAATTTTGAAAGATTTTTCTAAATGGAGGAAAAAGTCTAGTCAGTTTAGAAAATATGTGTGAATTTTAGAAATTGAGAAGAGAATCAAAATATTGAAAAACTTGAAAATATTTCCGAAAATGTATAAAATATCCTTAAATGTCTTCCGAACTTTTGAAAGTCTAAATATCTTTCAAATGGACTCAAAGTTTTCTTAAAAATTTTATTTTTGTATCGAATTACTAACTATTATGATATTTAGTACCGTCTAAAAATTTGTGCTTACTAAAAAATATTTCCTAATATTTTCCGTCGTTATTCACAAGTTAAAATTTAAAAAAAATAAAAAGTTTATGAACTTATCTTTAAAAATTCTGAAACTCTACAAAAATCATGAATTTCATAAGTCAGTAAACAATAAAACTATATATAATAGAAAAATCTGCATCAAGTCAAAATTATTTCTCGATATTTTTCGTCGTTATTGAAAAGTTGATAGTAAAAAGAAATAGACTTTATAAAATTGTTTTTGAAAAATGTCGAGTCTACACCGAAGTCGTGAAAATGATAATGCAGTAAATAATAAAAATATGTGCCATTAAAAAATGTACGCGTACTAAAAAATATTTTTTAATATCTGCCGATGTTCCTGAACAGTTTAAAGCTAAAAAGAATAAAAACTTTATTAACTAATTTTTGAAAAATTCCAAACCTCTACCAAAATCATAAGTTTGATAATTTAGTAAATAATAAAACTGTATATACAATTTAATCATGTACGCCCAATAAAGAATTTTCTTAATATTTTCCGTCGTTATTAAAAAGATGAAAGAACAAAAATCTCCTCGCTACGTTTCTCGGATCTCTGCGCTTCGCTCTGGATGTTGTACTTACCTCGCACCGCGCGCTCGGCTTAGTTCAGAGTATGATGCATATGCGAAAGCTTACTTGCAAATATTACATAACTTATAAAACCTCTTTCTTTAAAAAGTTCATTAAATTTATTTTGATTTTAGATTAAAAAGAAACATAATTTACTCAAGGTTCTATCAGACATTCTCATTACAATACTCGTGCTTCGCGCTCGATTTTCATATGTATTCATATAATTCTCAATTAAATTATGTTATCATAATAATTTGTATATGTTTACACAACCGCGAAAATAGTTTCTGATCTGGCTTTGGCTTAATCGTAATTAAAATTACTCATAATTTCTTTTACGAGAATCGTTTGAATAGAAATTTTAATTTTCGATTTGTCAATAGCAGTCTCGATGTTTAAATAAAAGCCTGTGAGTTCTATCAGAAAAAGGCTAGACGTGGTTTTGTCGGTCTTATCAAAAATTTTTTAAAGTAAATTTGTAGATCTTTTAGAGATGGAACATTTTTTTGCTTAACATTTTTTTCCTATCTTTCAGTTTTTCTGGAAAAGTAAATTTTCTAGTAATTTAGATGCTGCGTGGTTTCAACTAGAGAATGCAAGAACTAGAAATAACCTTGAAATGGAGTTGACTAACATCGCAGCTTCAGATGTTTCAGCGGTTATGAAAAGGGTGAGTAACTGGAAAGCTCCAGATCCGGACATGGTGCCCAACTTCTGGTACAAATACCAGACGAGTTTGCATCCTGCGTTGGCAAGGTGTTTTCAGAACATCATCGAACACGCAGATCTGATTCCAGGCTTTATGCTCAAAGGTACTACGTATGTGTTGCCTAAGAAATCAGACGCTCAAAATCCATCTGAATTTCGACCGATAGCGTTCCTTCCAACAAATTATTAATGTCTTACAGCTATCATTGCAGATGAGGTATATTCTCACTGCGACGAGAATTACCTCCTTACAGAAAAACAAAAAGGATGTTGTATTAACTCGCGAGGCAGTGAAGATTTTTAGTCACCATAGACGCTGTTGCGCTGACTCAAGCTCGTAAACATCAAAGGAAGTTGCACATAGCATACATTGACGACAAGCAAGCGTTTCCTTTCGTACCGCATGACCATTTGCTTGAAGTCTTAGGAATTTACAAAATCTGCCCACGCATTATTGACTTCCCAAGTCATGCGATGATGCGTTGGGGTACAAGAATCAAGTATTTTGATTATGAACAACCAAGGATAACTAGATCAAGACGCATTACGACAGGTATATTTCAAGGAGACTCTTTCAGTGCACTATGGTTTTGTTTAGCGTTGGACACATCAAATAAAACACTAAATAGCATGTTTCTGGTTATTACGAAATAATTGAAGGGAAGAAACAATTGATTCAAGGGGAAGACAGAATTTATACAATATGGAGGAAGTAACATGTTTTCAAAAATAAAATTCGATCTTTTGTCTCGTTTTTTCAAGATTCGACAAATGGGTTTAATGATATGATTAAATTACTATACTAGATATATTTTTAGAGGTTAGAGCTACTAATCCCTTAATAAAATTCAGGGAAACCTAGAATAACTCAAAAATTTCAATATTTAAAATACGGTATAAATTTGGGACCAAAAGACAAAAGATAAAATGTAAATACAAGTCGCAAAACACAATAACAATATATGACAATTTTAAATAATATTAGGGAACAAAGTGACAGAATTCAACAAATATCAGGACAAATAAAAGAAATTAACATGAGGGAACAATGTGAAAAAAATTCAATAATATCAGGACAATTAAAATATCAGACATTCACCAAACAGGAATAAATTAATCCAGTCAGGAATATTCCAGAAACTGTGTGCCAAATATTCTAAAAGAAACCAATGAATGAAAAAGCAAATGGGCCATACGATATCACAGAATATTTTCTTCTAGATTATGAAATGACTTCTACCTTGAATAATTGGAGGACAAGTTCACAATACATTCTAAAAACCTCAGAAGACCAACTCCAAGTGTTGACCACAACGTCATGGTAGTATCTGACTTTCAAATATTAATAAATACGAAATGCTGCTGCTCGACGAAAGATGAGAATTTTTCCAGCGTTGTTTTCTTCTTTCGCAACCCGTTAAATCCTGATTGGTTGAAATGGGGCTTCGTGATTGGCGTTAGTATGGAATGTTGAAACAGAAGAAATAGGCTCTCAGGGATTTGACTGTAAAGAACAATACTGTGCCCACCAAAATAGTCTCTTCTGAATTTGGTGATAATTAGTCAACCAATTCGGTCCAAATGATGTTGAATTACTGTCCAAGACATCCTCTCCGAAGTATATGACCAATCAAGCTGGCTGCTAAAATTCCTACGAAGACTCAATCCAAATTAGAAATCATTGTACCAGGAATGTTGCTAGTGATATCTGTGCCTGAGCTACAGAAGTCCCACTTAAATTGCCGGGGATCGACAATAAATCTTCCCAACAAAAGAGATCATGAATTTCGCTCCGAAGCGAATAAGTTATTTAGGAAATCAAGTGTCGGACGAAACATTGAATCCTAGTAGCATTTCAAGATGTGCAACAAATATTGGGGTATGACTAGAAGGACAGGAGCAGGTTGGCACACAGCAGTAGGATTGGCGGGAAAATTTCAAATAGGTTGTGTTACTCCAATTGACAAAAGGCGTCCCATTTGCTTCTTGAAGTCTCTCATTAGGTCTGGAGGGTTCAGGATTCTTCAGGATGGTCTCATTTTCGAAAAGTACACAGAATAAAAAAGCAAAACAGGCAGAATCTATTCTTAAGCTTAAACTATCTTAAATAATTAACCCAAGTCTTGGAAAACCGCGCAGCTTCTGGATTGGCGGGAGTAAAATAATGAAATTATTTAAAATAGAAAAACCGAAATAGTCTGAATCTTAATGAACTTGTGACTGGCAAATATTTTGCAACTTCACAATAATCATCAAGGGACCCATCTTCTATACATGGATGACCTGAAGCTATACGCTAGTTCAGAACAGAAACTGCAGCAAGTTATCGATGTCACAAAGCAGTTTTCCAATTATATCCACATGGAGTTCGAACTAGATAAATGCAGAACATTGCGTTTAACCAGAGGGGAATTAGGGACCGCAGAGCTAGAGAATGAGTTCGAAAATGACATCGAGGCAATCGCTGAGGACAAGTCATATCAATATCTAGGTATTCTCGAATCTAGGGATATTCAGCATACGGTAGTTAAGAAAAGCCTAACGACTGCCTTCACTACAAGACTCAGATTGAGTTTCAAGAGTTCTCTTAACTGGACAAACAAAATCAGGACAATCAACATCTATGTAATCCCTGTCCTCACATGGACTCATAAAATGGGATAACACTGACCTTGATAGGGTAAACAGAACCGTCCGCGATGAAATGACGAAGCACTGAGTGCACCACAGTATTCCGGCGATTAAAAGGGTAGTACTACCCCGACATAGAGGGGGTACGGACGTTGTAGATGTCAAGAAACTGTGTAATTCACAATTTATACAGTTGCGAGACTATTTTAACAGCAAGTGAGATGTTGCGCTTTGCAACACCATCAGTGAAGCGGATCTTGACTACACGCCCCTGAATTTGTCCTCAGAGGAGGCCTTGAATATCAGGGCAGAAACCATAGAGAAATTAGTATCGCAATGGACACAGAAAGCCTTCCATGGAGAGCACCACAAAACGTTAGATCAACATGAAGTGGATAGAGAGGCATCCAATATTTGGCTGAGTAGGGCGTCCTGTATGGCGAAACGGAAGGATTCGTCAATTGAGATTCAAGACAGGGTTGCCAACACCAGAAATTATCGCAAACACGTGTTACATCAATACGTGGTTGACCGGTGTCGATTATGTGGAGATACCAACGAATCCATCGAGCACATTATTGATGGTTGTCGCGTAATGGCTCAGAGAGAATATACGCAAAGACATAAGGATGTGGTGGTCATTATGCATAAACAACTTGCTCCATTCTCTAAACAGAATGGATGCCTTTCTATAGATACATCCTAGTGCTCATTTTGGAAAATCATGATTACATCTTATATAGGGATTTTACTACCCAGACGGATCAGTATATCCAAGCCAATCGATCTGACATCGTTATGCGAGAGAAAAAAGGTGGAAGAGTCGAAATCACTGACTTTGCTTGTCCGCTTAACCCGAATTTGCATTCTAACTATACAACCAAGATCAATAAGCATAGCGAGCTGAGGCATGGAGTTAAGACAATATGGAAGACTGTGAAAAATGCATCAATTCATCCTATTTTGATTTCGGCTACAAGCAATGTGCACTCAAGATGCACTGAACATCTTAAACATTCAGGAGTATGTGGGGTACTGGCAGCAGTTAAGAAGGCGGTTTTATTAAACACCTGTCGCATTGTAAGGGACTTTCTAGAGCATCAGAAAGAAAGCGACTAAAAAGCTATGAAGTGATGGATGGTAGCTCTAGGAAATTATCCGGAGGCGTTTGTTGTCACTTCCAACACTCGCGGCCGCTGTGTAAGCATAACAGCAGTAAAAGACGAACTGCAAACTAAACCATGCTCCTAATTTTGTACCTACAACATCATCGGAAAAGATTTCACACATTGATCCAAATTAACTTATAACATCTTCATCTCATCAGTCACTTGACTTAGTCCGTGGCTATGATGGAAAACCGGGTTCACCCGAGAACAAGTATAACAAAAAATGATAAAGTTGTTCTTGCGTTGTTGTCGCGGTGAGTCTTGAGCTTTCCTGTCATGACTTTAAGGGCTATTTTGGCTGCAGCATTGCTACTGACAGGGTTTCCCATGGCAAACAGACAGAGAACGAAGAGGAAAGGGAGTAGGAGGATCAGCAAAAACCCATTAAAGAGATGGAGAGTATTTTAATATTTTGAAACGTTTGTTGCTTCCCGTAATCGTCGGGGCGCCCCTAGAGCCACCACAGGGCGACACAGCATGCGGGTCGGTAGTGATAGTGAGCTGCGAGATGGTGAGGTAGATCTCACTAATCAAACAGCTGGCCAGCAAAAACATCTGCGACAAACGGTTAACAGTGGAACGTCAAGTGTGCCCGATGAGTATGCTTCAGCTAGCGTTAGCAATTTGCAGTCAATTACCTCAACAGAAACTATTCTGAAAGTGCGAAGTTTGAAACGAAAAGTGAACGCAGATACAAATTTAAAACAAAGTTTGCTGCAAAGTATCCTCACATTAGGAAGCAGGCGACTAAAGACCTATGGAGTGGTAGATGGTAGCTCTAAGAAAGAATCCAGAGGCGACTATTGTCACCTGCAACGCTCGTGGTTTCTGTAGAACAACAGCAGTAAAAGACAAACTCCAAACTAGACAATACTCCAAACATCGTCGCAGAAGATTTCAAACATCGTGTTACATCAACTCATCAGGAGCTTGTGATTTTCAAATTTGTTTCACGTCATTCACTTACATTCCGTGTGAGTATTTCTTTTTTTTTGTATACATTTTTAGGGTTTTGTGAGAAACCCTTATGCAGTGGGTAAAATGGCTGTCCATTCGTTACCATGCCCAGCGCGGAAACTATTAGGTCCACCGACTTCATTCTTTGCATGTAGATGTATTGCAAGTGTCTAATGCGAGGAAAAAAACTAAGAACCCTGAGTCAAATGCTTATCCTTGCGTTGCTATGTATAAACTCCTAGGGTCAACATTGAAAAAAATATTTACAAATTTAACCCAAAACTAATATACGAGATTAGAACTGTTGTAAAAAAAAATTAAAAATCTTAAGCGTACCCCTTTCTAAGAAACGCTCAAGTAAGGGCGCTTACCGCCTGATTCAAGAACTAATTTTTTTACTATATAGTATGTTGAAGGTTGAAGGTCAATGAGTTGAAGGTGACACTAGCATTTTTAGCTGCTGCTAGTACCCTCCTGACTCATAATGGTTCAAAATGTTCAGTGCATCTTGCGTGTAGCCGAAAACACAATAGGATGAATGGATGCATGTTTCACATTCCTCCATATTGTGTCGATAAAAAAGGTGACATGTGTACACGGAAACATATATTTGAAGCAATCGCATTTTCGAGTTTTTGCGTTCCTATTTTATCGAAATATCTTTTAAAAAAATAGATTTGGAAATTAACGTAATCACAAAACTTCCAATACAAGAAATCGATATTATAGATGCAAAAATGATATTTCTTCTAATAGTAAACCAAAAAAAAAGAAAGGAAGTATCTATCTTTCTATAATAAATATCTAGTGTAATATGAAACAAATTCTTTCTTACATGGTATCTTTTTTTATGTTTTTTGAAATGTTTTAATACATGCAAGATTAGTCACGAGCTTGAAGTTCAACCTTCACAGCTTTTAAACAATTTATTTATTTGCGAAGACCTTACAAAATTATTTATTTATTTTTCTTTAATAAAAAATACAGACTCTTCTGATGCATAATCATTTTTAGAATTCTATAGCGTTTTTTTCTATACATTTCATGAAAGAATTCCAAACTGTCCAGTCTCCACTTAAGCATGAGTTGAAGACAAATGCAGATTAAAAATTATTTTAGAAAAAAGAATTAATTTTTTCACCGTTATTTCCAAAACAATTGATACTAAAACCTTATTGAAACGAGGGGAAAAATGCTGGATTTAATTTTCTGTAGGACAGTACTTGAGAAAGTTATCACGCTGACAATACTCTTTTAAAAGCTAAGGGTTTTATACATTAATATTAAATTTGTTTTAGAAATGCGTCCCATGCTATGATTGTTTTTTTTTTTTAGAAACGATTTAGTATCGCACTAAATCAAATTTTAATTAATTGAAATTCCAATTTATGCTATAAAATGCTGAAAATAAATGGAGTTTATCATTAGATGTTACTACAACTCTTTTTGAATAATATTTTAAAATTATAATCAAATTTTACGGTTACTGGAATCGACACGATTACTGGGACACCTACTTTAATTATTTTACTTCATTCATAAGATATTTTCTGAAACATCGAAAATTCTGAAATTTTATTTAATACAGTCATACAACGTTAAAGAGTTTATTGGAAATACTTAAAAGTACACAAAAAGTCTTAAAATCAAGATGGCGCACCTTCCATAAGCATGATGTCAACAAAGCCATAAATTTATTTTTCCTGACATATTTTTTACGGAAATAAGTTAGTAACACGTTTACATATGCTCTTTCATTTCCTTCATTAATAAATATATTACAGTACCCGTTAGAAATGTGGTTTGAGATTTTGAGTTTTTGAGCAAATTATATCCTAATTATTTTTTTGATTAACTTAAAAAAAAATTACAGAATTTTATCAAATATAAAATATGAGATTTTGTTTCTATAATTAGATTATAAATCTAAAAGCTTTACTTAACTTATTTTTGAAAAATTAAATGAAAGAATTTAATCAAAATTAAAATTAAATAGAACGTAAAAATTTTAATTTCAAATATAATTGATGCTCTGAATTACAAATATTCTCCATAATAAATAAATTTGAAAAATGTATACCTGAAAAAGAATGTTGAATTTTGTAATATACAACCATTACACATTCATCATAATTTACTCTTTCTAGGGATCACGTAAACTTGTAGGTCTCATCGTACTATAGATCGGAGTAGGTGAACCAGAGGGACTGCATCGCGAGGTGTAGCAGATCTGGGGAACAGATGGATTCTAGTCTGTGGGACCTAAACTTAGGAGTGATCCTTCCAGGGGGTAATAGGAAAGCCTCCTGGAATATCTAGGGTGAGAGTTCTCATGCTACCAAGCGACAACGTGATATCCGTGTTAAGAACCGAATGGCACCAGGGTGAACAAATCCTTGAACACTCCGACGCGCCCACCTCAGACGAGGCGGTCACGTCAAAGCGTTGAACGAAAATGGGTGACACACAAACAATAATTTAAAAAATGAGGGCTCCGATCCGCGGCTCGACTCTAATCCACCGCTAAAGCTGGACGGCATGCCAGGAGCCACCCTACCAGGAGCGGTGCAGACTTCTAATACCGATGACAATAATCCTGTTGCCACGGTATGATAACGATTTACAGGGCTCTCAGTAGTAGTATACCATCAAGAGTAAAGAGGAAAAACCGTAGCCGTGCCCAGAGAAGCAGAGTCTGCTTAGCGCGGCTTGCAAACAGCAGCCAATGCAACTCAAGGGGCTATGGCTGCAGAAACATCATCTGGAACAACTACTCAGGCTTGCTTTACGGGCAAGAGGAGGAGGAGGAACTCCAAAGGACTCCTTGAGCAGATTGTCGAAACGACAGAAGGCTCTGGAAACACAGGGCCTCACTTTCGCGCAGATGCATAACAACGCCCTGGTGCGAGTTGTCGTTGCGTCGGGTTATTCTGAAGACTGTCTAACTCGCAAAGAGTTGAACAGGCAAAGATTCAACGACGACCTTATCAGTTCGAGCGCCATCATAGCAGAGGCCGCGGACATATGGTCGTAGAACTGGCTAGTGGAAAGAACTCCAGAGTTTAGATTCAAACAGGGACTGTGTCTGGAAATCAAGAGGACGAACTGTCTCGAAATGTACCGCAGGGTGACCGTACTAATTCCCGGCAACCCCGCGGACCCGTCAGCCATTCTGCAGCGCCTGATCTTCCAGAACCTAACTCTACGAATCAATTTTTGGAAGTTATATTCCAACAGATGGGGAGCCAGGCCGAAGACTCCCCGAAATTTCAATCAGGGCCTATCAATGGTTGAGACTTGAATATCTATGATGCAGCCTAATTCTCACCACAGCAAAGGCGCCTCGACTGTTTTAACCATGCGTTTGTCAGTTGTACAGACAGGGCTTGCCCTGATCCAAGAACCCTGCTAATACAGGAAAAGGATTAGGGGCTTGAAAGGGTATGGATTTACATATAAGGAGCCATAAAAAAACACCAAGGGCATGCATAGCCGTCAAGGTTATGGATGCAATTTTGGTTCCTGAGATCTGCTTCAGGGACCTCAACGTTATTAAGGTGAGACTCAGGGGTAGAAGCGGAGAAACACTAGAGATGTATATCGCTTTGGCTCATTTTCCTGGCAATATTGAGGAGCCCCCGCCTCCTAGAGAGGTAGAGGCTCTAGTCCAGCACTGCTAGGAGAACAGGGTTTCTCTGCTGTTGTGCTGTAGCGAAAACTTTCACCATACAGTGTGGGGGAGCACAAAACCCAACGATCCTCTAGAAAGAAATTCAATTGAATACGTAGCGGGTACTGAGCAGGAGATTCTAGATCGTGGTGATAATCCCATATTCCAGATTAAAAACAGGAGTGAGGTTTTCGATTTGACTCTATGCTCGGAAGAACTGAGGAGCAGGTTATTGGGCTAGAGAGTATCCGATGAAGATTTTCTTTGGAACCAAGAATATATCTTGTTCCAATTAGCCTCACGGAAACCGTCTTTTTCGAAGATCAGAAGCCCTAGGAATATACTTTGGGACTTATATAAAGTGGAACTCAAAGGCAGGCTTGTGGAATTCCCTACAAGCTACAGTATCATATATGAATTGGAGCACGCCAGGGATTTCCTGCGAAAGGCTCTGATTACATCATATGAGCACAATTGCTCGATGATGGTGAGTTTGCCGCCGACGAAGAAGCAATGCTGAATCACCTGATGGAAGTCCACTTTTCAGGTTTGAAGTGAACTCAAACGGATCGAGAGGAGAAAGGCTGGGGCCAAGATAGGGAGAAGGCTAACTGGAATTTCGCCGCCAAGTTCGTTGATATGAAGAAGGTGGAATGGGCCGTTGGGTCATCCTGCCCCTTGAAATCATCAGGGATGGATGGCGTCTCTCCAATGCTTCTACAAAAGGAAATGCATTTCGTCATCCCCCCACTGACGAAACTATTTAGGGCAAGCATTGCCCGAAAAAAAGTTCGGTTGACATGAAAGGACGGCAAAGTGGCCTTCATTCCCAAAACTGGGAAGGAGGGCCACACTGCTGCTAAAACTTTTCGGCCGAGCATTTCAACGTCCTTTATTCTGAAGACGCTAGAGAAGGTGATCGAGAGATATATGTATAAGGTATGAGGTGATTCTATTCACCACGCTGCACAGAGGCCAGCACGCCTTTCAGGCAGGCCTCTCTTTAGAAACTGCGCTTCATGCTGCCGTGGCAAAATAGGAGCAGCAGCTAAAACAGGGGAATTATGCTGTATGCATCTTCTTGGATATACAGGGTACCTTCAACAATACCCCTCCAGAAGTCATCTGTCGCGAGGCTTCAAAGTGCGACGTGCCAGACAAGCTAGTAAGCTGGGTAGGAAGCATGCTACGCCGAAAGCGACTTCAAACCAGATTGGGCGAAGCTCTAGACAGGGAAATAGCGCCGCGGAAATTCCCATGGGGGGGGGGGTGTACTGTCACCTCTCCCATGGTGATTGTCGTTGACGGCCTTCTCCGTAGGCTGAATAATAGATGGTTATAAACCCAGGAATACACGGATGACTTTGTAATCCTAGTCAGGGTGGCTCACCTGCAACGTTGATGGGCCTTACGAGGCTGGCGACGCGCATCGTAGAGCTCTGGTGCGACAGCTTAGAGCTCTCAGTAAATTCGGAAATGACCAGCCTGGTAATTTTCACGAAAAAGTTCAAAGTGTCGAAAGTTGACGCTCCTGCATGCCGTAGTAAGAGGCTGAGTTTCTCAGGCTCAGTTGAATATCTAGGGGTGATTCTAGGTAGCAGACTGACATTTCGGATGTGCAGAATGTTTGACATGGGGTCTAGGGCCTAAAGTGTTTGCATGGCTCTACTCCGCTGTTCTTGAACCAAGGCTTATATACGTGGCCGTGGTCTGGTGGCCACGGGGTAAACTAAAATCTATAAAGGACAGGCTACGACGATTACAAACGCCAAAGTTTAGGGGCGTGACGGGATTAACGAGGACTAGGCCCACAGCGGCGATAGGACTCATGTTCTGTGAAAAACCTTTTCACGTTGCAATATCTGCCAGGGCGGCTCACGCGATGGGCCCCCTGGCAAGAGCAAACAGATGGACTTGGGGGACTCGACACACTAGGCTCCCAAGTGACATCAACACACTGCCAATTCTAGAAATAATGTAAGTTAAAACAATAAAATGCTTCAACTTCACCAAGACTTTCTGTGTCTGCATAGCAAGCAAGGATATCTGGATAGCAAAATGGTAACTTGCTCCTTTGAAGGAAAATCTGGAACACAGACGGCTCCAGGGGAGTGGGAGGGTCAGGAGCAGGAATCCATGACAGCGCGGAAACGGAGGAGATATGAAACCCACTTGGGCGGCACACCACCGTGTTTCAGGTGAAAGTCCTGGCTACCGTTCTCTGTGCTAAGACAATAATAAAAGAAAAGCTGCTGATAGGTAGATTACAATCACCTCGGACTTTCAAGCGACATGAACTGCAGTTGGAAAACGTGACATAACATTAGAGCTAGTTTGGGAGTGCAAAAATGCATTGAACCAACTTGCACAAAAAACAACGTGACTCTCAATTAGGTTCATGGTTACATAGGGATCAAAGGCAACAGAAAAGTGGACTAGTTGGCAAAAAGCGGCGCAGCAAATGAATAGATACCTAGTATCGGAACCGGTACTGGGACTAGCGTCTTGATGCATCGGGATAACAATCAACAGCTTGATCCGAACGAAGTGCCGATAATACTAGGAACAAACCCAGGGTTGCCGACAGGCGAAAGCCATTCTGGGCTATACGTACAGGATGGACAAAACCTGGGAAATCCTGAGATTACCCAAGTTAGACATAAGAACAGTGGTTCAGATGTTTACAGGGCACAACCACATGGACTATCACATGCACAAAATTGGATACAAATTCACGATAGAGTGCAAGAAAAGCGGCAGGGATGATGAAACATTTCTTCATATCTTGTGCTAGTGTTTGCCATTAGCTAGGCACCTTAGGAAGTTATAACACGTCAGTGGTTTACATACTGGGCTTCACCAAAAGGTCTGGACCCAACTACTGAGAGCGAATAGTTAAGGGTGTGACACAATAGGCTTCATAGCTTGAGCGCCATAAGCCCGCCTATAATTTAAGCTAATCTATCGTAATTTGAAAACTTATAAAGAACTTTAAATTTTTTTCTATACCTGGAAACTATGTGAGTAAATTATTCTTTCTTCCAGTACTTTTATTTTCAAAATGTTCATTTTTTAAAGTTCGAGATTAATGAACTAATTGAGATGCATTTTTTTAATTTATTAAAAATGGAAAATTATCTCTTGGTATTTTAGATAAAACACTATGCATATTATTCTACGAAAATTTTATTCAGCGACCTTTCAAGCTATTTATAGAAATCAAAATTACAAATTTCCACGTTTCAAAACCGATCTATATATATGTTTTGGTTTTGTAAATGTTAGGGCTACACATTAATGAATATGAAATAATGTATGCACTGAGAAAAATACTTTTTTTTTACAGTAAAATAATATTGTTTCTATTTGTACCACCAAATTTTTTTGTTGGTTCAACCACCATTTTTGTTTACACAGAAAAACTTTTTTTCAACATAATAAAATGTTTTCTTAAACCAAGAAATATTTCTTTGAACCAACAAAATAACATTTTGTTCCTCGAATATTTTTCTCAGTATAGAGAATTGAAGAATTTTCAGGTTTATGTTTGTACTTTCTAAAAACCGAAACCTAAAAACATTAATTAATCGACCTAAAACAATCTAATGGAAGCATTCCGATAATTGAAAGATGTAAATTTCTGAAAGTACCCCATTATTTGTGTAGGCGAAAAAAATAGGTGAAGGGGCAGATTATTCAACTCGTTGATAAAAAAATATTTAAAAATGCATTTTTATATTGAGACACCACGAGTGCAAAAATTCAAACAGTACAGAAAATTATTTTAACTTTCTTTTGATTGCTTTTCATAAATGCAGCTATGCACATTCAGCACGACAAGAAACAGTTTATTCATAATATGAATTTCGCATTTTTTCCGAATCCAATCGTATTCTATATTACGCTAACAAAAGATTTCGGTGAGTCAGTCAACTTTTTCATTCCGTATTTGTATAACCACGAAGAATATAACTTCTAAGTGAAACGTAAAAATGTAATATTTCATGCTTTAAAGATGAAAAAGAACACGATTCCTCATACCGAGGATTTAACGCAATAACGGTCCCAATGAGTATAGCAGAAAGTCGACAACAACACAAAAATGAAAATTGTAAATTGTGCGACCATTAATTTTTTAGAGAAGGCTTGGAAATAAGATAATATTGTAAAATTGTAGCATCCAGGTTTTCGTTCAAACTTTTATTAAAGCTGGTTCAATTGACTTCTGATTATTTCTGATCATTAAATTATGAGTAATTACATTTGTTTAGTTAAAAATGAAAATTACCTAAAGTACAACTGTTTTCAATTTTTCTAATAGAATGTACAAAATGCCGCAAATCCAGAAAAATTCAAAATTGTAGAAAGAAAATTATAAGACACAAAATAAGTAATGATTTAATTACTTTACTTAAACTTAAAAAACTTTACTTAAAAAACTTTCAATCTAGTGGCTCCTGGTAAACTGTATTTTTCAAAAGAAACATATTCTATTTTTAAATTTCAGAATCATTTTGAAAAAATTCTTCAATTTTCAGGACTTGGAGGAAGCACGACACTTCTAGATGTCGTTAGAGTATTTTGCTACAATCTTCAAATTGGACAGTCCGCGAAGAAATTATGATAGAGCAAATAAGAAACTAATGAAGGGTGTAAAAAACTGAAAATTCGTTTTTCCCGAATTAGGTCCCTTTCTTTGCGGACGGTCACATACTGGACCCTAGCCTTATCTGCAGAAAGAATGCCATGTAATTCTCTATATAGAATAACTAACAATGTCCTTTCTAAAAATACCCAATTTTCTTCATTTTTATTCTTTTGATTTAATTTTTATATTATTCGCAGGGTGGCCGCTGGACCGGGAAATGACAAACAATTTTTTGAGACCAAGGCCGGAAAGAGCCTGGAAATGAAGGTGAATTTATTTTTTGACCGGAAATTTCACGATATTTAAAAAAATGCATTCAACCACTGTTTATAATGCTAGGGGTGTGCAGTAGAAATAAACTCACCCGCGCGGGTCGGGTCGGGTCGGTTCGGATTTGCGGGTTGTCGGGTTTGTAGGTTGACCCGCAGACCTGCAGTCAACACGTCAACCCACAATTAGCCCGCTAACCCACATCTAACCCGAAAAATCCCGAAATAAACCCGTCTTCAGCCTGCAATGAAACCGCATTGACGAATTTTACAATAATTATTAGTAAAACAGCAATTAAATACATTTTCCTTTATTGGGATGACGTTATGAGTTTTCACAAGCTTTCATTTGACTTACTCTGTGGGTATGTGTGTAGGTCAGTCTCAAATTTTTCATTCCTTTTTCTGACACACTTCCGTATATATCCAATCTCCATTTATGCCCCTTGGAGTTCCAATCTTGAGCGCTCATGGCCTTTCTTGAGTACCAATCCTTTGGTTTAGCAGAAAGAAATGACGACAGTGGGACGGACGTACACCTGACCGAAACTATAAGGGTTTCCGCCCGGGGCTGCGAAAAGTGTGAGAAGAGTTTTAGTTTCGTCAATTTTATGTATTTACGAAGATTTTCAGATTTTGAAGTTAATTGTGACTTTTTTGCGTGTTTGCGGTTTTTTGCGGGTTGAATTCAGGTTGTTAAATTTTTTAATTACAAAATCATTCAATTTACAATGCGTAATCCCAAGATCATTAACTTAATTAATTTTCCATTTTTAATTTTCATTTTCAAGTGTACCAGCGTGAAGAATTTCTAAATGCAGTTTTGAAGACTCACAAGAAGATGATCAGAGTTGGGATTTTTTTTAAATCTCATTAATACCCTACTGAGAGACCATTGGATGACTATTAATTTGTCCAAACAATATTTGCCAATTGCAATCCGTTTACGAAAAAATCGACTTTCTCAACAAAATTTGTTATGGTTTGAAAATTATAAAATTAAATTCTCATGTAAAATTATTTCAACTGTAAAAAACTTAATTTTCAATTTTCTTCCATTTTTATCTGAGTAAAATTAAAAAAAGCAAATTTTGTATCAAAAATATATGTGAAAAATTTTTAATCTACATAATTTTGCACGATAATTTAATAAACATTTCAATCTATAAAAAATGTGATTGAGAAAGTCGATTTTTTCAAAAACGGGTTGCGATTGGCAAAAAATGTTTTGATCAATTGACAGTTAACCAGTTACACTGAAATCGCGATTTACCGAAACTTGACATACAGGATGAGGTGGCCTAAGGGGGCGAGAGAGAAGCGCTTTCAAGGTCAGCGGAGTTGCGCAGCTCACTTCTCGGCACTATAGGAAGCCACAAGCAAGAAGGTGAAGAAGAACGGTTCGGAGAGTCGCGAATTACCGTAAAGAACTTTGGGGCCAAACTCGAAACCCTTGGTAAATCGCGGTCCCAGTGTAACTCTCAAATAGAAAACTTATAAGATTAAAAAAAATCCCAACATTGATCATCTCCTTGTTAAGCAATTAAAAATCAAAATCGTTCAAAATTGTAATTTGTTGAAAAAAAATGTTTCAAGACGATCAACTGTGAATATAACCTAATTAATAATTTTTTGAATTCAACAGTTGTTCGAATATTCAAAAATGAATAATGATTGATTTTACAAGACAATTCTGAATTGGTTCAAAATTGATGAATTTACAGATTTTAACGTTAAAAATTTAACTATTGAGATTCAAAAGCCTTAATAGTTAAACAAATGTTAAACTCTTACATTTTATACACCTATATTATTTAGTGTTTGAAAGACAACATTTTTAAGCTTCAATTTTAAAAGTTCATAATTCAAGAGTTCCACCTTGAGTGTTTCAGTTTCAAGTTCTCTTTGGATAACTTCAAATGAAAAAAATGTTCAGCTATTAGAATTCGAATTTTTTAATTCAAAGAATCATGAAGTATTTTTGCGAACCAGGAAAAATCCGGGAAATGACCGAGAATTTTTTCCTCGATTGAAACCGCCACACAGTATTCGATTATTATGATTATACAATTTCTAATCATTGATTCGAAACCTTATTAAAACAATTTAAATTTTTTAACGAAAAATGTCTCTAAAGTTTGAAAAATCCTTATTAATATATTCTTTCAATTTACAGGTTGCAATAAACGTAGTTTTGGATAAACCGGAATCAACCACAAGCTTCTGTCTCATCACAATGAACTAACCTCTAGGAAAAATTGCATGTCAGGCCCTGTCTTTAAATGAAACTCGATTTGCAGTGCAGGGAAATTTATTCCTAAGCGAAGGGAAAAAGGAAAAGGTACTAAAAATTTACGCTAAGAAATGAATCGGCCAAGATAGTTTCATTTCTGGTATGAGAAGGAGTATTGAAAATCACTATGGGAGGAAACTTGTTGGTGAGTCATAATTGCATATCCATTGATTAATATTATTTTGGAAAATTAGTCCAAATTAGGTTAATTAATATTACCCTGGAATTTATCAATGCCTGATCAGATATTGGTGGATTGTTTGTGCTGTAAGAAGGAAAGATAGAAGTAGCTTTTCCAAACTTTCTAGAGGAACCTGTACCTAAAGGTAGCAAGTTAAAAAGGGTCAATTATTTCTACCTTGATGAAGGTTCTGGTTTAAAATTGTTTGACCGGGTCTAGGGCACGCGTCTGTGGGATCTTGCGCTTCGCGCTCGATAATGTATTTATGTTGCGCTTCGCGCTCGACAATGTATTTTCATCTCGCTACGCGCTCGGTCTTTGTACTTCGCTCACATTCGTACACAGATCTTTCAAAATTGAAGGTTAAAACATCGACAACTGTCGTTTGGTGATTGTGAATTCTCTTTTGTTAAAGCTCCTTCAGCTTTAACGAACACATCCTCATTGCGTATCTCATACTTCGCATTCGATTTTGTCCAAAGTTTTATCATTAAAAAAAGTTCGCATTCTATATAAAAAAAATATTTTGTTATTAAACATTTTATTGCACCTTGTGTCGTTTTTCCAAAAACTTAATTTGTTTATTTTCGATTCAATTTTTTACCATTAAAATTAAAACAACGCGCCCTATTATAAATTGAATAATAACAAATTTGTAGCTCAATTTTGAATGCTCAATTTTTGTCGATTCATCTTTTATCGTATCTTGCATCGTTTGACCGCAAAATGGAATTTCTCATTTTCTTTTTTGGTCGTTAAAACCAGAACCGTTGGTCAAAAACGCTGGTTAATAAACACCATCTTTCTTCTTGGTCTCTAAAACTGTGCGCCAAATTGCAACCTAATCCGATTAGTCTTTCAAAAGTTATCCGGTATACAGACGACAGCGACGACAACGACGACAGACAGACATACACCATCGTAAATCCTGGTTTTTCTGTTTCAGGGGGTTTCGAAACTTGAAGATTTTAAGAAATCCGCGATAGTCAGTATTTACATCAAACTAATACCTTCTCATTATGATGAGAATGTAAAAATTACATTTTGATTTCCAATTTTTGCCAGGAGATTGATCTTACCACAAATCACTTTCATTTGTTATCTAAACAATGCGATTGTGGATATTATGTTCGTGAGAAATGTGTCACTAAATTAAGTCGCAAATAATCGTAGAATTCATAACCAGTTTAGAAGGAGGAGCTTGATCTACTCTGGAAAGAACTTCCCCAGGTGTAAAATATCCATGCATGGATATTGTATAACTCGAGAAATAAAATAAAATTTGAAAAATATGTGTAAAATATCCATCCACGGATATTTTATACCTCGAAGAATTCTTTACAAAGTAGATTGAGCTCCTTCTTCTTAGCTGCTTTTGAATACCACTGGTCACTTCTGCTTTTGTTCAGTGAAAAATTTCTCACTGATTCAAGTTTAGAGAGTTGATTTCTTGATTACGAATTTTGAGTGCAAAGGTGCTTTTCACAATTTTATCAAAAAAAAATTTATAACTATGAAGAAATACTGGTCAAATTCCAGAATAAGTTAATAAAGTATTTGACAAAATAGTATTTCTACTCATTTCTATCTAACAACGATTCCCACTATATCTCCAATTGCGAAATCTTTATACCTGGATAAAACTGATAAAAGATATTCAAGACTGATGTATTTACGGACTTATGAACAATGTATTTTTTATTAATCTAGACTCACCTGCAAGCCACAATTCTATAGTAATTCACAATAAACTATTTTTATAACGTTATTTTTATGATACTCAGTGTGGTAGCCGTAGGAAAGGAAAATATAAAAATCAGGGAAAAGTCATGGATTTTGAGCAAAATCTTGGAACAGTCAGGAGATGTCCTCAAGAAGCACTTTGAATTGCAGTCAAAGATAATAAGCTTGAAATTTTTTTTATTCCGTTTATAGAATATTCTGTGTTAAAAATTATGATTATTAAATACAATTATAAGTATAATTAAGACTAATTTGTATTTTTGTGCAAAAAATGCATACTTTAGTGTTGAAAGTTCAACTGACGCCTTTCTTAGTTGAAAATGAAACTTTTCTAATTCGTATATTTGGTTTAAAAATTCATCTGTTTGACTAGAAATATAATTTTTTTGGATAAAAATGCAACAGTTTGGTTAAAAATGAATTTCCTCTGGTAAATGATTGAACTATTTTGTTAAAAATTCGTGTTTTCGGTTGAATTCAACTGTTTTTATAAAAAATTGAAATCTTTTTTGGTTAAAATACCTACTATCACATTATTCGTTGGAAACTCATATTTGTCGGTTAGAAATTAAACTACTTGGTTAAAGGTTGAATCACTTTTCTAAAAAATAATTTTTTTGTTGAAGATTCATAATTTAAATTTGGTTGAAAATTCTTTTTTTGTTGTTGTTAAGAGTTAATTTTTTTACTAAAAGTTTAACTATTTCACTTGAAGATTCGTCATATTATTTGAAAATTCATCTCTTTGGCTGGAAGTTCACCTATTTCGTTAAAAATTGATCTTTTCTAATTGATTATTTTAGATAAAGGTTAATCTCTTGATATGAAAATGTATATTTTATTAAATATTCAACAATTTTTTTAAGAAGTCATCCTTTCTGTTTGGAAATTCAGCTATTTTGTTGAGTATTTTTCTTTTTAGTTTAAAAATTCATATTTTTTTGAAGAAATTTCATTTTCTCATTAGAAACGCAACTGTCTAGTTAAAAATAAATCTGTTTCGGTTTGAAGTTGAACTACTTTGTTTAAAATTCATTTTTTTTTACTTGAAGATTCATCATTTCAGTAAAAAATTCATTTCTTTAGTTAAAAGTTCTTTCTTTTCTGGTTGAGAATTAATTTTCTAAAACTGAAAATTAAACTATTCAATTTTTGGCTGGAAATTTATGTACTTTGTTGAAAATATAGCTCACTTGGTAGAAATTTAATCTTGTGAGTTGAAAATGTAACTCTTGTAGTTGAGGATTTAACTGCTTGCTTGAATTTAACAACTTAAAAATTTAAATATTTTTTGGA
Source organism: Andricus curvator (assembly GCA_932195095.1). Taxonomy (NCBI): domain Eukaryota; kingdom Metazoa; phylum Arthropoda; class Insecta; order Hymenoptera; family Cynipidae; genus Andricus; species Andricus curvator. Next base: position 40,523 of record CAKNYM010047250.1, on the reverse strand, counting down.
TGAAATATCAACTATTATAATTTTTGTTAAAAAATCATCGTTTTAGGTTAAGCATACTACTATTTGTTGAAAATTTGTGCTTTTTAGTTAAAATTTAATTTTTTTAACTGAAAAGTAAAATATTTTGTTGAACATACAACTCTTTTGTACAAAATTATCTTCTTTGATGAAAATTCATATTTTTGGGTTGAAAATTCAACTTTTTTATAGAAACTTTATCCTTTCGCTTGAAAATTCAACAAATCTGTCGAAAATACAACTATTCGTTAAAAAAAGAAACTGTTTTGTAGCAAGTTCTGTTTATTTGTATTGAAAATTGATTTTTTCAATTGAAAAGTTAACTATTCTAGTTTTTGTTTAAAAAATTAACTTTTTTAGTGGAAAAATTCAACTATTTGGTTGCAAATTGAGGAATGCTTTATAAAATATCATACAAGTGAAATGAAATTATTAAGGTAGATGTCCCAGTAATCGTGGCAATCCCAGTAATCGCAAAACTTGAGTATAGTTTCAACATGTAATAAAAAAAGATTAAAGTAACATTTGATAACAACCTCCATTTATTTGTAGCATTTTATACTATCAACTGGAATTGCAATTAATTCAAATTTGGTTTCGTGTGATGGTAAATCGCTTCTAAAAAACAATCATTCTATTGGAAATATGCAAAATAATATTTTAACTCTTCAAGCATCATTTAATTTTCTTTCTTTAGAGATCTATAAATCGCATAAGGTTTACGGATCAATTTTTTGGGGAACTCTAAACTTCTTGAACAAATGTGAGCGTGATAATTTTTTTAAGTGCAGTCCCATAGAAAACTAAATGCCTTATATTTTTTCCGTGTCAAAAAATTTGTATTGTTATAATCTTGAAAATAATGGTGAAACAAGAATTTCTTTCAAACTGAATTTTTAATCTGCTCTTGTCTTAAACTCATGCTCATGTGGATAGTTTTGGAATTCTTTAATCAAATTTATAGAAAAAAAATCTTTGTAGTATTCTAAAAATTATTAAGTAGCAGAATAGTTATTATTTTTAGTAAAAGAAAATAAATAACTCATTTTCTAAGCTATTGGTTAAACTTCATGCGCGTGACTAACAACATTTCAAAGAAGATAAAAAAAGATAGCATTTAATTGCATATTCTCGAACCAGATCTTTTTAAAGCTAGTGCTCATTCTTAGCTATAAACTTCAATATGATATATATTTCAAAACTGTAACACTGTAAGCAGGCCTCATAGTCCCTATGGGATAAAATATAGGGACCAAAGGGTACTTTTTGTCACGCTCATAGGGTACTTTTTTCGTGCTTAAAGGGTAACAAATTGAATGAAATAGAATTGAGGAATTTAGAAAAATTCAAATAAATTAAAAAAATTAAAGAGAATTCCAAAGAATTTGAATAAATTGAAGGTGAATTCCAAAAAATTCTAATCTCTTCAAATCTTTAAAACCCCACTAATTTCTAACCAAAGAAGTGACTGATGACTACAAAACAATTCAAGTTAAATTAAAATGAATTGGAAAAA